>CABFOP010094145.1:6377-22653 GCA_900683385.1 Anoplogaster cornuta | reverse complement strand
TTCTGGGATTCACCAATGTTGTCTTATTTAAAATAAGATAAGAAAAAAACATGTCGTTTTGTGATGTGATGGAGGAATTCGGAACACAAGAGTCTGACAAGGGCTCACCTCCGTTGTGTGGCTTTTTAATATTTGAAAATAGGCTTGTTGTTTCTGGACTCACACGGTCTGGTCATCAACAACAAGCAACAACTAACAGGTTTACAAGCGTTATACAGGCTGGTCACCAGACGGTGAGGAGACTCCCTCCTCCAGCAAGGCTAGAGACAGAGACATGGAAGGCCGTCTCCAGAACATATTGGCACCCAGCAGCTTAATCAGGCTGCTCCATGTGAAACCTCGTCCTGCACAAACGTACATTGATACTGAAACTCGTCATCATACCAGAGCATATAATTAATAAAAGTAGATATGATATAGTAAGATACAGTTATGAATATGAAGATATATATTTGCCACCGCAATTTCATATCAAATTTAGATTATTATATGTTTTAGAGTAATTATAATAATTAGATTATTACATTTGTGGGCTACAGAAATAATATTGGTCCATTGATCCCAATTAAGGCTATAAACACCCATGTATGATAGTGCATGTATTCAGCTTCTGACACAGCATTTACAGCATCACTAATGAGATTTTCCTGTAACGCCAGTATTGACGCTTTGGAAAAATCACACGTCTGCTTTGTGTACGTTTATTTAACAGTACATCGATTTCTCTACTGCTGAAGTTCTTCTTACAGCCTTTTTTTGGCACACCCTTATATAGTGTAAGAGAAAATATAAGAGACATTGAAGAGAATGTTGCCTCATGAGGCCCCTAGTCTCTAAAATCATTTGGGGAAGGCAAGCCAAATGGTGCGTGTGCTGAAGATACAAAAGGACCACGAGCACATGCTCTATATGTTCTGTTGTCTGCCAAGTGAAACCACATTTCCATGTGATGGGTATCACATGATCAACAAACAAGACTGTCATATTTGATGTTTTCAATAGGGGAGATGTATGTGAACAGTCTGTCTTTTCAGGAGCATGGATCTGGGCCAGATCAACTTGAATATATGCAGCTTTACTGTAATTGGACAATAGCTTGGCTTTTTTTTTTTTTTAAATCTTTTTTGCATTTTCAAAACAAAAACACCAACAAATTCCCACTATAGCAAAAAAAAAAAGTCTTACATTTTCACCCTTTCATCATCCAACTTAAATTGCTAATCGGTCCTAAATATCCTGTCCTCTTGCTCTGTCCCAAAGCCACCATGACGGACGCAGACAAGTTCCTGTATGGGGACCGCGGCTCGATGAACAACCCCCTGGCCCAGGCCGACTGGGCCACCAAGAAGCTGGTGTGGATCCCCTCTGAGAAGCTGGGCTTCGAGGCCGGCTCCGTCAAGGAGGAGCATGGGGACGAGTGTGTGGTGGAGCTGGTCGACTCTGGCAAGAAGGTGACCACGAAAATAGTCAGACTTTGCTTGTTATAGTAACAGGACTTAAAATTACCACCAGACATGTGCTGGCAGGTTTTAGCCTCGGCTGGTAAGTCAATTTAACAAACCACCTTTTTTCTGATTTTATATGAAGTAATTTTGGCCTGTAAAATGAAAGTGACTGAATTTCAAAACCCATTAACTACTAGGGCAAAAAGTCAGCTTCAGGATGCAATTAGTACCCCAACTGTTTAGCTATAACCAATCAAACAATGAATCAATGAAGAGTCTGTTCCAGCCCAAGAGTCGGCACATTCACACTCCAGGAAGGCCCTCTGACAAGTTTCCTTTTTCTCTTAATCTCAGGTGAAGGTGAACAAGGACGACATCCAGAAGATGAACCCGCCCAAGTTCAGCAAGGTGGAGGACATGGCCGAGCTCACCTGCCTGAACGAGGCCTCTGTGCTGCACAACCTCAAGGACCGCTACTACTCCGGCCTCATCTATGTGAGTTTGCGCCACAGAAACAGATGCAACTGACCCCCTTTTTTTCACGCCCATCTCGGCACTGTATGGTTTTGTGCGGTTCCCACGTGTGCACTCGCACAAACAACCCACATTGCATTAAAACCCATTCTGACGATCACTTTTCCCGTTTTACCCAGACATACTCCGGTCTCTTCTGTGTGGTCATCAACCCGTACAAGTACCTGCCCATCTACACCGAGGACATAGTGGAAATGTACAAGGGCAAGAAGAAGCACGAGATGCCCCCCCACGTCTACGCCATCACGGACAGCGCCTACAGGAGCATGATGCAGGGTACGAGAATGGGCTTTTGCCGTAGTACAACTGCTGCAACTCAACTTGCCTTTCATGAGCCTCATTATTCCTCTTTATCTCCTCCCTTACCAGATCGTGAGGACCAGTCCATCCTTTGCACGTAGGTCAACTCTATTTGTACCCTCGGCATGATTTGATTTAGAAACGCATGTAACTGATTCATCATGCAGTGAGCAGCATTATTTACTGCTTTTCTAAATAGAACCAGGCCACGCACAATTAATTAATACAAATACAACAGAACTTGAGTGCTTCCAACATTTTGTAGCCTTTTGATATGTTTTAATGCTTTTAATTGATTTTGCTCCTAAGTCATTATTTAATACCCAGCCATTATGTACTGTACAATATGCCTCTTTACATTTCAACCCCTATTCTATGCTACATATGATGCATCTTAAACCTCTCCCCCCTTTAAAAAAAAAAACCTTGTCCTCTCCCCACAGAGGGGAGTCGGGAGCAGGGAAGACGGAGAACACGAAGAAGGTCATCCAGTATCTGGCCCACGTCGCCTCATCTTTCAAATCCAAAAAAGATCAGGTCAGTGAAGTCCTACTGCTCCTTTTCTCTCCTCCCCCTCCTCCTGACTCCTTCCCCCCCCCATAGGGCCTCATCTCAGAAGCTTGAAAGACCACATCGGGACCATCCTCTTTTATTATTACTTTCTCCCGCTTCTTCCTGCCTCTCTGTCATTTCCGTCTCTCCTGTAGTTTTCACTCCGTAGACATTTTTGGTAGCTTCCTCACCTCTGTGCTATCTCCCTTTTAATGCTGTAGCTGTGTGCCCTACATTCCTCTTTCAGGCCTGGACGTGCCTGCCTCGCCTCTCTGGTGTGTGTGTGTGTGTGTGTGCGTGTGTGTGTGCGTGTGCGTGTGCGTGTGCGTGTGTGTGTGTGTGTGTCCTTTTCTATGAGCTGACAGCAGGTATCCTCTACACTTCTACACTCTGTACACGTCAGTGGTGCCAAGTGTTTTAAATTCTCTCCCTTGTTTTATTTCTCCTCCCACCTCTAGGGCAGTGCGGTACTGTCACATGTGAGTTCATCTTTCTGACCCCATAAACATCTGATTGTTCTTTTTGCATATCTGTTACATTACTAACAAAATCTCACTCTTCCCTGTCTGGGTATCGAGGGAATTGCTTTCAGTGTTTTAAAAAAAAAAAAAAAAAAAGGGGATCGGGATTTACAAGTCAGAATTGAGAATAGGAATTTATTAATACAAACTGGCTAGAGGTTTAAGATTTCCAAGCAAAAAAAGAATCGATATGGCTTCTATTGCAGTGAAGTTGGGTTGCATAGTCGCTTTTCTTAGAGGGCTAGTTCTCCCTGGAGGTAAAGAATCTGAAAGGGGCTCAAAAGAGAAAGGGATACGCCTTCCCGGGGATTGTTTCCCTTGCGGCGATGAGCTGCCGAGCGACGCACCCGAGCAGTTAAGGGGTAACCCCATCTCAAGTTCGCCGCTTGGTTTGAGGCTGTACTTGGTGAAGGTATCCCACTCCACCCAGCAGCTATTGTTTCTCCGATCTGGTCGGTCCTGAGTCAGTCTTTGTTGTAAGCCTCGTACCGACCTCGTGTGGGGGTGTTACCGTGCACTCCCCGTGTTTCCTTTGGGGATCTCGGCTAACTTGCGTGTGCTTTCCGCTGCCTGCTCTTGTTTGAGCCTGCATGGACAGGGATGTCTTACAGGGTTTTGTGCTTGAGTGGGCTTGCTGTGTCTTGGGAATGGGTGTGTGTGTTGTAATGTGCAGGATTTAACATTAGCTTGTGTGTGTGAGGTTGATTGGGACAGGATAACATCCCCTGAGGTTATTCTGTTGAATGCGCTACCTGATTTTTAAGCATGAGCATTGTACATAATCAGGCCGTGTGTGTATTCAACAATGTAATGACTACTGAGATATACGAAGAACACATGGCCTGAAGTTATCCTCAGCCATGTTCATGTTGTCTAAGGAAAAGGTTTGCTCAGAGTCCTAATGAAGGATTACTGGACTCCTCATTCTGCTGCGGTCTTTCTGCCAGGGGGAGCTGGAGAAACAGCTGCTGCAGGCTAACCCCATCCTGGAGGCGTTTGGCAATGCCAAGACCGTCAAGAATGACAACTCCTCGCGATTTGTAAGAACAGCCTTTAAGGTTATTTCATTCATCCATAAAATCTTCTGTTGCAAACCAGAAGTGTCAAATGTTATTTTTTTTTCTTCTAGGGAAAATTCATCAGGATCAACTTTGACGTCAACGGATACATTGTCGGAGCCAACATTGAAACTTGTATCCTTTTTAAAATAGTTATTTTCTGCATTTGCGTTTACATTTTAGATATCTAGTTTTGCTGCGGTCTATCCTTGACAGGAACGCTGTTAGATCTGCTGGAGAAGTCTCGAGCCATCAGACAAGCTAAAGAGGAGAGGAGCTTCCATATCTTCTACTACATGCTGACAGGAGCAGGGGAAAAGATGCGCTGTGAGCACCCATGACACCTTGTTAGAATCTGAATTATTAGAATCTATTATTATACTTGATGAGCTGGATGAGACAGATGAGCTGGGCTACTACAATGGAAATAGTTTCATAGTTAAGGTATATGGATAACTGTCAAGACCTTTCATTAACCATGAATACTTTCAAATACATGGGAAATATAGTAGGTGGGCCTCGCCATCACTGAAAACTGAGCTTCAGTAATATTAGTGGCTGAACTGTCACCTGCAGGCAGAGTTGATCAGTCCCATGTGGATGCAACAGCAGAGCTTCTTCAACGTAAAGAAACCAAACAATTTAAATCGTTGGGTTACATATTTTCAATCAATAATCTCCTTCTCCTTCTCTCTGCCTAGCTGAGTTGTGTCTGGAGGACTACAGCAAATACAGCTTCCTGCTCAATGGCAATGTGACCATCCCTGGCCAGCAGGACGACGACCTGTTCACTGAGACCATGGATGCCTTCAGGATCATGGGCATCCCAGAAGAAGAGACGATGGGTATATAATTTATATAAATACCATATCTCAGCATATGGCTTCATTGAAGACCATTTCCTGTAGATCAGCTCAGCTTTTGGCTACTTTTTCAGCTTAGATAACTCAAATGACTTCTAAGGTTTATTCTATGTAATGCTTTTTGTAAGGGGTATTTGCGGAGGGCAAATTCCACCAATGAGATAGTGAGCACATAGATTGGTAAATCCTACAATCAACAGATAAGTGGAGTTCTCTGAATAATCTGGACAAGCAGGTGGGATGCCATCACCCTTCACCTCTCCCATGCCATCGCCTGTTCTAACATGTTGGTCGTTTGTTGGTCAGGTCTGTTGAAGGTGGTGTCAGCTGTGCTGCAGTTGGGGAATATGAGCTTCAAGAAGGAGCGTCACTCCGACCAGGCCTCCATGCCTGATGACACTGGTACAGGCGTTCACACAACCACGCCGTCATCATCAACACTTTCTCTTCACACACCTGCTCTCTCACTGCCTTTTCTCAAACCTGCCCAATTCATCCGCCATCTACCCATTCACCCTCCAATCTGACCCCCATCATTTTTTTTAACCCCCAGCTGCCCAGAAAGTGTGCCATCTGATGGGCATGAATGTAACTGACTTCACACGAGCCATCCTGTCTCCAAGAATCAAGGTCTGGATGAGAATATATGATGATTCCTTGCCAGTCAATGGTATAAATTGATTGGTGTAGCCATATATTTGTGATGCCCCTTTGGGAATGTTGTGTAATTCTTTCACATGCTATCCTCCATTTGTTGACCTGCATCTGATGTTTGATCTTCTAAACCCAAAAGAAATGAACGCACAAATGAATCGATCAGAGACAAATTTCAGAGAAATCCTCCTGATCCCATGCAAATTACTTTAATGTGCAATTAAGGGCAAGACACAAATTCCAATATCCAAGTATGATATTTAAGAATTATTTCCCCTAACTTCATTCCATGTCATCCAGGTGGGCAGGGACTACGTGCAGAAGGCCCAGACCCAGGAGCAGGCAGAGTTTGCTGTGGAGGCTCTGGCCAAAGCGTCTTACGAGAGGATGTTCCGCTGGCTGGTCATGAGGATCAACAAGGCCCTGGACAAGACCAAGAGACAGGGGGCCTCCTTCATTGGCATCCTAGATATCGCTGGATTTGAGATCTTTGAGGCATGACATCAGAGTTGAGATATACCTGACTCATCTTATACCTGACTGACTTTTTCTAGATCTGAATCCGATTTTTTTTCATCTTTCACACAGTTCTGAGTAAAATAGAATTGGCTTCAGTGTCTTTTATCATTGGGAATACTACCACAATTAAAACATACATTTATGATGAATTATGAAAAAGTCTCCCTCTCATTATCCATCCTTCTCTCTCCTATAGTTGAACTCATTTGAGCAGCTGTGCATCAACTACACCAATGAGAAGCTGCAGCAGCTCTTCAACCACACCATGTTCATCCTGGAGCAGGAGGAGTACCAGAGGGAGGGCATCGAGTGGAGCTTCATCGACTTCGGCCTCGACCTGCAGCCCTGCATTGACCTGATTGAGAAACATGTAAGACGTCTCCCACAATTACTATTCCCCCTCAAGCCTCAGACACTAGCAGTGATTAAAATCTGTTCTGCCTGGAATCACAGTTCATCTTAAATCCTTAATCCTTAACTGCAGAATTCCCTGTTTCCCGTGGGCAAATAGTTTCCTCATATAAATTGAGGCAAGCATGGTACAAATTGTTAAACTGTGAATGGTTTATTATAATTCTACCAACTGACTAGTCCTCCTTTACTTTTTGTTCCTGCTGTTCCTCTCAGGCTGGCCCTCCAGGTGTCTTGGCTCTGCTGGATGAGGAGTGCTGGTTCCCCAAGGCCACAGACAAGAGCTTTGTGGAGAAGGTTGTTCAGGAGCAGGGCTCAAACCCCAAGTTCCAAAAGTCCAAGAAACTCAAGGATGATGCTGATTTCTCCATTATACACTATGCTGGAAAGGTCATTACTCCCATTAGTAATCCTCTTATAAAAGATAACGTGTGTGTTTATCAAAGACCGGGCAATAAGGCATAAACTAAATAAAGGGAAATATCTGGCATAACCAGCTCCCTGTTCACAGTTCTTACACATTATAACTATCGCTCTTCCCTGGTGTAGGTGGACTACAAGGCCGATGCCTGGCTGATGAAAAACATGGATCCGCTGAATGAATGTGTGGCCACTTTGCTCAACCAGTCTACAGACAAAGTTGTTGCTGACCTGTGGCGAGACGGTAAGTGGAGTAACTGCATGCATCTCAAAACTAATACTGCTTAGTGTTTAGTAGACATTTTAACCATATTGACTTTAAATACCTTTTTAGTTTGTTAGTAGTAAAATGCCAGGATAATGAACTAATTCCAGAGCACACCATTCTAGCAATCGATTGGCTGGAACTCGAACTACTGGAAGTGCGAGGCCATCTGGTGTTGGGTAAACGCAGCTGCAGCCAAAATAATTATTTGGCATCAATAAGTGCTGGATGAATTTTCTCTGTAAATTTAAACAGTTATTTAGACTACTTGTATTTGTTAGTGCTGAATTAGCTGGAGTATTAATTTCCCCTGATGGAACGCATGGTTTGGCCGGTCTCTGATGTGCGCCTCCCTGTCCTCACAGTGGACCGTATTGTCGGCCTGGACAAGGTGGCAGGAATGTCGGACTCCATGCACGGCGCATTTAAAACCCGCAAGGGCATGTTCCGCACTGTGGGCCAGCTTTACAAGGAGCAGCTGAGCAACCTCATGGCCACGCTCAGAAACACCAACCCTAACTTTGTCCGCTGCATCATCCCCAACCACGAGAAGAAGGTACAGAGCGACAAAGTTGCAGTATTATGACAGGTGTTCAAATGATGGTGATTTGGATACCCATCGCCATTATAGATTAAGAAGGAATAGAGCACATGAATAAGTCTATGTATCTGAACTCCCTCAGGCTGGTAAGCTGGAGCCCCACCTGGTTCTGGACCAGCTCCGGTGTAATGGAGTCCTAGAGGGGATCCGCATCTGTAGACAGGGCTTCCCCAACCGCATCGTCTTCCAGGAGTTCAGACAGAGGTAACATGGGAGAGAGATGCATTAGTATGAACGGATTACTCTTCTTATTTCTGTTGCTTTTATATATCGTTTCAGTTTTGGAGCAGTTTTTTTTTTTTACACATGTGAATAAGAGTGTCCTTCTCAGCATCTCTCCATGTATGAAGATTAAGGAATTATATGCATAATGGTTTACCTTACACTACTGCCTTCCTTTATCCTACTTTCTCCCTTCAAATTGTGGATCGAGTACCACTTATGCTTTCCTGTCCCTCAGGTATGAGATCCTCACTCCAAATGCCATTCCCAAAGGCTTTATGGATGGCAAGCAAGCCTGTGTGCTCATGGTAAGACCAATCAATTAGTCTTAAAAGTCAACACTTCTCCATAAGTGAAACAAGCTTGTTCCTATCTTGCCTCTTCCCTGTTTCAAGAGCAACAACTTGTCTGTACCTTAATGTCACAACAACGATTCATTCTCTCTTCTCCATGTCAGATCAAAGCCCTGGAGCTGGACCCCAACCTGTACCGCATCGGTCAGAGTAAAGTGTTCTTCAGGGCCGGGGTTCTGGCCCACCTGGAGGAGGAGAGAGACATGAAGATCACTGACGTTATCATCGGCTTCCAGGCCTGGTGCAGGGGATACGTGGCCCGCAAGTATGAAGGATTAATTTATCTGAAAAAATAAGTTGGGTGTGTACGTCCTCACCATGAATGTGCCGTGGCACTGTACAGAATCTGTACTTAGATTACACATCTGTAAAGAGCAAGCAACTGAATGCTGCTGTGAATGCAGCATGTCATCAGTGCATATTGGAAGTAACATTCTTATGTATTATTTACCTTTGTTTATTCCAGAGCCTTTGCCAAGAGGCAGCAGCAGCTGACAGCCATGAAGGTGATCCAGAGGAACTGCGTTGCCTACCTCAAACTCAGGAACTGGCAGTGGTGGAGGCTTTTCACCAAGGTACAGATGGAAGCACCATAAAAGAGAATAGGCAGTTTAAATTGCTTTTTGACCATAAAAGTGCCATAAAATGTTTCAATCCACCAACTGGGGAAGGGGAAATATCACAAATGGCATATTTGCGGATTAAATTGATTTCTTAGCATGTTGAACCTTTCTCTCTTTCTCCCAGGTGAAGCCTCTGCTGCAAGTGACCCGGCAGGAGGAGGAGATGCAGGCCAAAGAGGACGAGCTGATCAAGGTGACGGAGAAACGGCTGCAGGCTGAGCAGCATCTCAAGGAGTATGAGAGCAAGCAGCAACAGGTACGAGTTTCTCCCACTGAAGAAATGTATAATAATGGACTAGGCTTAATCTGGGTTCACTCTTATTCCGTATCTGTGAAAGTGGCTCAACTTATTTTTGGATTTGTGTTCCTCACCCTCACCTCCTCACCCCCACTAGCTGAATGCAGAGAAGTTGGCCCTTCAAGAGCAGCTCCAGGCAGAGACAGAGTTGTGTGCAGAGGCTGAGGAGATGAGAGCCCGCCTGGCCACCAGGAAGCAGGAGCTGGAGGAGATCCTCCATGACTTGGAGGCCCGCGTGGAGGAGGAGGAAGAGAGGGTCACTCAGCTGCAGACTGAGAAGAAGAAGATGCAACAGAACATCACGGTCAGTCAGGTTCTGTGGGATACAGGATGTGGGACTTACAAACCAATCTTGCCAACAAAAGGAAGTTGTAACTCAACTAGGCTTGGAAATCAGTCAATTAATCAATCAAATTTTATTTCATATACTGTAGATGCTTGCAATGCACTTACAATTAAAGGCAAGGTTTAAAGTGAATGGGACAAGCATTGGAAATGGCTGTAAGACATGACGTCTGTCTTCTCCACCCAGGACCTGGAGCAGCAGCTGGATGAGGAGGAGGGAGCCAGACAGAAGCTTCAACTGGAGAAGGTGACCATGGACGCCAAGATGAAGAAGATAGAGGAGGATGTCATGGTGTTGGATGACCAGAACAGCAAGCTCAACAAGGTCTGGCAGAACAGCTTGCATTTTTAGCCTTATTAACTTTGTATTGGCCACCATTTATATATTGACAGTCCAAATCAAATAATTAAATCTTTCTATATCAAACTCCAATGGGCAAATGTAAACATTTTCTAATGACTACATAACTTTATGACTACATATGTAGTCATTTAGTTTAGATTAAATATGTATATATATATATATTTATATATGTATATACACACATGTAGCATAGTCAAATATCTGGTTACTGTCTAGCAGAGTTTACTATTCTTGTTGACTAGTTGAAAGTTTTGTTGGCTATGACTAGGCTTGCATGATGATCAATGACCAGCAGAATGTCAAGTCAATGTTCTCTGATTGGATATTGGTAGATCTATACTGTTTTCATTGATCTTCTCCCTATGGTTGCTTTATAGCACTAAGCCTTTTCCATCAATCGTTACTGTGTATTATGTGATGCAGTGTGTGTGAATAGAATAGAGCCGGCCTATATACTGTACTACACTATAGCTACAGACTGTTCATGTTTGGCTTAACCCTAACTTGTTTGTGCTTATTAGACACTTTTCACATTTTACACATTCAGCTGACACAAATATTCCCTTCCTAGAATGATGATGTTAGAAAAGTGCTAGGATAAAAATTGGTCTGGGAGAATAGGTAGACATTTTCCTTGTTTTTGGTCATACTCAGGAGAAGAAACTGCTGGAGGAGAGGATCTCTGAGTTCACCACTAACTTGTCTGAGGAGGAAGAGAAGTCCAAGAGCTTGCAGAAACTCAAGAATAAACATGAAGCCATGATCACCGATTTGGAGGGTAAGACTTTGTTGTATACAGTATTGTTTTTTTCTTTCACCCCACTGAGACCCCCAAGAACTAATTCATGTTTTTTGTGTTCTCTGACACTCAGATCGTCTAAGAAAGGAAGAGAAGCAGCGCCAGGAGCTGGAGAAGAACCGTCGTAAAATGGAGGGAGACTCCACTGAGCTCCATGACCAGATAGCAGACCTGCAGGCCCAGATCGCCGAGCTCAGAGCCCAGCTGGCAAAGAAGGAAGAAGAGCTGCTCGCTGCACTGGCGAGGTCAGGACCGTACTGACATTTTGGTCGGGTTTTTCAATTTAAAACAAGTACTGATTCTGTGCAGTTTCACAGCACATTTGTAGCCATTACATGTGTTTTTCTAATGTTCATATTTTGTTTCTCCACATTATTTCTATGGCAAAATCATCACTATGATTGTGGTATCCTGAGTTTGCATTTTAAAATGATTAAAACTACAAATGTTTCGCAAGCTACAGCTAGCTAAAACTAGGCAGAAAAGTGCAAATCTCGGCCATAAAACAGGGCTGTGACTCATGAGCAAAAGGTCCTTTTGGTAGGTTGGTATGTTGTTCCATTACTATACATGCCTCTGCTGTATATTGCATTCTTCCTCTTCCCCCTCATCTCCAGGGTGGAGGAGGAGGCCGCGGCCAAGAACATGGCCCAGAAGAACATCAGGGAACTGGAGGCCCAGATCTCTGAGCTGCAGGAGGACCTGGAGCTGGAGAGACACGCCCGCTCCAAGGCCGAGAAACAACGCAGGGACCTGGGAGAGGAGCTGGAGGCCCTCAAGACGGAGCTGGAGGACACTCTGGACTCCACTGCAGCACAGCAAGAGCTCAGGTAACAGTGATTACCAGTGGTATTGGAGAAACTTGGATATGTAAATCTAATTTTGATGAGGTTGTGTATATAAGCTGTTTCTCTACTTTTCCTCTTTTCTCATACTTTTGCCCTTTCACTTCCACGTTCCAGGACCAAGCGTGAATCAGAGGTTACCCAGCTTAAGAAGACACTGGAGGACGAGGCCAAGATACATGAGCAGCAGATGGCTGACATGAGACAGAAACACAACCAGGCCTTTGAAGAGCTCAATGAGCAGCTAGAACAGGCCAAGAGGGTAAGAAAACGGGGAGCAAGGTTTGAGAAGGATTGAGAAGTGGCATCTTTCTCTTCCGTCCTTGTGGAGTGGTCACCAAACATCCAAGTAGCCCAAGTAACGTGTGTTTTTATGCACCACCCCTACAGAACAAGGTGTCGGTGGAGAAGGCCAAGCAGGCCCTCGAGAGCGAATGGAACGAGGCGCAGATCGAGCTGAAGACTCTGACGCAAGGTAAAGCAGATTCTGAGCACCGCCGGAAGAAAGCCGAGGCTCAGGTGCAGGAACTGCAGGTCAAACTTGGAGAGAGCGAACGACAGAGGCAGGAGCTGGCTGACAAGGTGGCCAAGTTGCAGGTATGGATTCAGACTGGTCTCTGAAAGTTGGATGCTGTCGGACTGCTTACTGAACGCTTAAATAATGGATAAGGGAGTGTGTGAGATTGGTGGTGACAGGTGGGAGAACATTTGTGATTGCGTTTCTATGAGAGTCGATGGACTGACTGGTTGGATAAATGGATGGATGGATTGATGGGTGGGCAGGAGGACATATCAGTGTGGCATTCATTCACACATTCCGCCTTTCTTTCCATCCCGCATGTAGTCGGAGCTAGAGAATGTAAACGGCCTCCTGAATGAATCTGAAAGCAAGAGCATCAAGGCCAGCAAGGACTTTGCTTCTGCCGAGTCTCAGCTGCAGGATACACAGGTACCAGCACTCGTTTCTACTGCACTCACAATTTGAGATACAAACATTATTATAGATTTCTACGTAGTTTTAAGGGTAACGAGAAGCACACACACATTGCCCAAGATGTTTTCCTGAATTGTCTCTTCTTCTCCTATTCACTCCAGGAGCTGCTCCAGGAGGAGACCCGCCAGAAGCTCTCCTTCACCACCCGCCTGAGGCAGATGGAGGACGAGCAGAACAACCTGCGCGAGCTGTTGGAGGAAGAGGAGGAGAGCAAGAAGAATGTCGAGAAGCAGGTCCTCACCCTCCAGTCCCAGGTCGGTCCACTGTGTCAGATTCTCAACCTGCTTTATCAGTGTACTTGAGCCAAGGCCTTATCTTTGCTTTACATTGTACATCATCGTCATACTTCATTCGTCATCTTCTTTTTTTTGCACAACACTCTTTTGTAATGGTTAATTTACTGCTGCATACCAGTCTCTTTCTATACATCCTAGATACCTCAATTAATTTTGTTTGTGACTTGTTGTTTATGTCTCAACTTTACATCAGTCTCTCTCAGTAGCTCTCTCCCAGTAGTCTCAAATCTGTATGTATCAAGTAGTGTGAGTGCTGATCTGACAACTTTACCTCTTTAGTCATAGCCTGACAATATTCTTCATTCTTGTCCTTATACGTTCCCTCTCTCCTCCCTTTCTTCTCCAGCTGACAGAGCTGAAGAAGAAGCTGGAGCAGGAGAGCTCGTCCCTGGAGGGGGTGGAAGAGGGCCGCAAGCGCGTCCAGCGGGAGTTGGACGGCGTGATGCAGCAGCTGGAAGAGAAGATCGCAGCCTACGACAAACTGGACAAGACAAAGAACCGACTGCAACAGGAGCTGGACGACCTCATGTTGGACCAGGACCACCTCAGGCAAATGGTCTCCAACCTGGAGAAGAAGCAGAGGAAGTTTGACCAGGTATTATGCCGGTAATGTGTTGCATTCCCGCTTGAACTTCATCCTACATGCAGTTAAATGTGGACTCTACTCTTTTGTAGATGCTGGCTGAGGAGAAGAGCATTTCCACCCAATATGCTGAGGAGCGTGACCGGGCCGAGGCTGAGGCCAGAGAGAAGGAAACCCGAGTCCTGACACTGACCCGTGACCTGGAAACCATGACAGACCTGAAGGACGAGCTGGACCGGGCCAATAAGCTGCTCAAGGCCGAAATGGAAGACTTGGTCTCCTCCAAGGATGACGTTGGCAAGAGTGTAAGAGAAGGCGCTGGCATCATTTGGGGGAGTTTGCATGGAGCATTGGCATTGCCCGTCTCCGTTGCCTCAAAATGTTGCATGTATAACATTGTCCTCTTCCTGACCCTTCTGCAGGTCCATGAGCTGGAGAGGTCGAAGCGCGTCATGGAGCAGCAGCTGGAGGAGATGAGAGTCCAACTGGAGGAGCTGGAGGATGAGCTGCAGGCCACGGAGGACGCCAAGCTGCGTCTGGAGGTCAACATGCAGGCCATGAAGGCCCAGTTTGACAGGGACCTGCAGGCCAGAGACGAGCAGGGAGAGGAGAGGAGGAAACAGCTGGTCAAACAGGTACGGAAGAACACTCCAAAATGGCTGACATGCCAGACCTTTGCAGGGCTGCAGATTTTCTATATTCTGTCTATGCAAGAGATTGTTTGACTAGATTACGGATCAAAAACTCCTGTCTCTGCCCTCTAGGTGCGTGAGATGGAGGTGGAGCTGGAAGACGAACGCAGGCAGCGCTCACAGGCCCTGTCAGCCAAGAAGAAACTGGAGCTGGATCTTGGAGAGCTTGAGACCCAGATAGACTTTGCCAACAAGGGTCGCGATGAGGCCCTCAAACAGCTGAAGAAACTGCAGGTAAACACACACACACAATGAGAAAAGTGTGAAAGGTATTATATAGTGAAAGTATTGAGACAGTGAGCCAAAGTTGAGTGTTCCTCCTGGGTTTATTGTGTCAGCATGGCTTACAAGACCCACAAACTGTCATGAGATGCTTTTGTTTCATCCTTGTTTGATTGTGAAATCCATATTGCGCTGCTGCTGAGTCAACAGCAAAAAACAAACATCCTTACCTCACTGTCCTAATGCATAACAAAGTTGGCATATATAGTGTATACATAGTCAAAAGCATAAGGAAAGATGATGAGCATACGCAAACAGCCAAGTTGTCTCATACACAAACACATGATCACACTCACAATATGCAAACTTGGCTTTTAGAAAAATTAACAAACTGTGTGTGCATAGTGGGGTGTGTAACCTCTGCCATCCTTTGTCTGTACCTCCACGCCCCAGGCCCAGATGAAAGAGCAGATGAGGGAGCTGGATGAGCTGCGTTTGTCCAGGGACGAGGCTCTCAGCGAGGCCAAGGAGAATGAGAAAAAGTTCAAAACCATGGAGGCGGACACCATGCAGCTCCATGAGGTATAAACGTCACGCTGGGAAAGTGCAACTGGAAACTCTATATCAGTACCCTCCTCTGTTGGTCATTCATTTGATATACCAGCTACCCATTTTTTTGGTTCACACTCACATTCCACAGACAAAAACCAGAAAAAAAAAAGTAAGTTCTCACCAGATTGTGTACAGGTAGTTGCCCCATTAAGATGCCTGTCTCCCCTGCTCCCTCCAGGACCTGGCCACTGCAGAGAGAGTCAAGAGACAGGTCCAGACCGAGAGAGATGAGCTCCAGGATGAGATTAACGCCTACAACACCAAGAAGTATGGACCACACAATAACAACCGTTACAACACACATAGAATCTATTAATCTGCGTCTCTGAAATAGACATTTTGTGAAATGTGTGAATACCTATATCCTAAGAGCATCAAAAATGGACTTTTGCCTTTTTCACATACAGAAGTATGGGACATCTCACATTCATTTTCATCCATCGACATAAAGTAATGGTCTATGTCTTTGTTCTGTGTCAGCCAGTACCTAAACATTAATTTGTACAGTATTTGGAACTGGTATCAGCAGTGAAAAAGTGAAACTGCTCCTTCTTAATCCTATGTGATAAAACAACAGAACTACAATTGCTATAATACTGTACATTTTCACACCCGCTTGGCTTTTGGAACCTTTCCCCCCCAAAGATGTTCTAATTTTACCTTTCTTTGCACCCTAAAATCTTAAAATGTATTGAAATGACCTGGTACTTACAAAAGTACAAACGTTTTTCTTGCTTCCTACTTCACAATTCTGGGGCAGAGTGGAATACCTATGTCACTAATGGATGTCATCTGGTTAAAAAAAAAAAAAAAAGATTCTTTCTTTTGTCATAATTTGGGAAAAGTGAGACTGCCATCATACAATTAGAGGAGAAACACACACAG
>CABFOP010094101.1:0-11943 GCA_900683385.1 Anoplogaster cornuta | reverse complement strand
CGCTCGCTGTTGCATACACGCGCTGGCGGAGGGGGAGGGGCGGGGGAATAGGGACATACATTAATGATTTATAAGTCAGCGAAATTAATAAATTAAAACACAAAAAGAACAAGAGAGCAACGCTGCCTGTCGCTTTATTTTCTTTAGTGAGAATAGACGCCGTGGTCTTTGTTTGGTGAAAACGTGTCCAGTGAACGTATTGTTCATGAACAAAAGGTGCCTTGATGTCCCATTGGCAATTTCATTTTACCGTTTGAGTTTTATACGCTTTTTACAGCTTCACTGTAAGGGGTGAGAAGGATATGAATTTGGTGGAGGAGAGAGACAGTCCAAGATGGTGAGATCATGCCAGGATGTCCAACGAGCACTATCACCCCTCATTTGGAGCGGGCTTAAACAGCTTCTACTCCTGATATTATTCGCCAGGTTATTATCCCCCACACAGCCCCATGTGCGCAATTGGAAACACACACAAGATGGACTGGGAATCTAACAACAAAAATATACCCCCACTTATGTGCAGTCTACATCACATGATAAATGTCAGTTTCCAATATTTGGTGGTTATAGAGGAACCTTTTGAAGAGCTGGCAGGCATTGGCCTCAGCCCATTTTGTCAACAAGTACTCCATCATGCAAGGTGCATTATAGTGAACCTGAATGAAACCCCTGCTGCTGCTTCCATGTGTGCCGAACAAAGCATCTCCAGATTTTATCCCCATTCCCTTCCCTGACTCCAAATATAGCCTTCCTCCATAATTTATCGACATGGCAGGAGGGAGAGAGAGGGGTAGGCAGTGGCATATACACAGAAAATATATATTTTTTAAGCTGGATTTGTGCATAATGGGCACTCTTTGTCCCTGTGTTTTGAAAGCATGGTGGTCGCAACCACACAAAGACAGATTCATGCAAACAGATGCAGAGAAAGTTATTTGCTGGTGCTGAACATGCAGCTCAAAGCAATGGGAGACTGTGTAAATATTAAATGATGCTTTCAATAAGCTTTTAGCCTCAACAGACATAGCCAGATGTTTTTTTTAATAGTTTGTCAATGCAGGCATATGTGATCCTTTGTTTGTAGCTTCTGAATATGCACCATTACTCATTTGGAAATTTGGGTCATATGTGTTTTAAATGGTGTGTTTGCAATAATCTTTCAGCTGTAAGAGACACGGTCAGAGGCGTTTGGTGTTTGTCATCGTGGTGACACGTTCATTCAGACAAAGGCAGTGCCTGTGGCTGTGCTGAGCGTGGCAGTAAGAGGCTGCTATGCCATGGTGGCATACAAAGGATGGGATGTTTTCAGTAAGCCTAATCTTCGCTGCAAAATCATAGCCCTCATACAGTAGTTGTTGGATGTCACATTGATACGTTCATGCACAATGTCCATCCCAAGATCGAAGATTTGAAGGGTTTCATACTGTATCCATCGTGCCTGAAATTCCTCAGTCAATATTTCAAAAACACACATGGATATATCCGTGAAAACATCTATTTTTCATGAAAAGGTCTTAATGTGACTCAGAACTTAGATAATAGATAATAGCAAAAAATGGTAGATATTTACCTCTGCCAAGGAGGTTGTTTTCACTCCTGTTAGTTTGTCTGTCTGTCAGCAGATATCTCAGAATTTGATTTCCATGAAATTTGGTGGACAGAACAGCCTCGGGCCAAGGAACAATTGATTACATTTTGGTGGTGATCCAGATCTGGGATTTCCAACATTAATTGACAATTGTTTTTCAGCCATAACTATGAAACTACAGACAGAGATAGAGACTTGATTCCAAATCCTATGGGTATGTTTGTGGGGCAGTTGTTCAGTGTTGGTGGAGTGCATTCTAGTTCATTTTGGAATGAATCTTCCTATTAAAAAGATAGTGAACATAGCAGCTTAATTAAAAGTTAGATTTTCAAGAAGTCTTTTACTTTAAAGTCGTAATCAACATATGGTGTGTGTGTTGGATGAGTAAACAAAGAAGCATAAATTAAGGTTTCATTCCAAAATTCCATGAAGCCATTTTATCAGTTTCCATCTGTGTAATTCATCAAAACATATTTCCAAAACATTACCATTGTAGGCCTATGTGTTATAGATAGTGAATAACTTCAATAATATGCCAAACTGAGTTTTTAATTCACACAAGCAATCGTTTTCTAAGAGTAGGTGTCACTTTTTTTCACATATGGAGGTATTTCATCTTGACATCGACATCTTCAAACAACAAAACGTTGACTCTGATTTTCACAGCACCAGTCTTCTTTTGTGTGCTAAGCATACTCATTGTATTAAGTAGACATAATCACTGCATGAATCATATGACATTGTGTTTTTTTTCTGTGATGTCCTAATTGGGGCCATGTTTTTCCTCCATCAAACATGTGTTGAGTCACACAACAAAGGCATGGTAGTCTGTGTTGAATATGGATGTTAGACAATGGGCACCTAACCACTTTTATTAACTATTAAATTAAATTATTAAACGCATCCTTGTTGTTCATTGGGTTTTAGTAGGAAACATTGCACACTGTGTTTACTGGTACGTTGTGATTGTGTTCCTCGTTGTTCACATATATTCAGTGTGCAAACATAAGAATGTGTTTGAGGGTTGACTAATTTCTTTGTATGTGTGTGTGTGCATGTGCGTGTGTGTGTGCATGTGTGTGTGTGTCTTTCCTGATACGATAACCCTAACCCTAACACACGGCAAAAAACATTTCTTTGCCATTCTTTGTGCTGTGTGTCATGATGTCTTCTTCAAGGCTAACATGTTTTGACCATTTCACATGTGCTGTTGTTGTTGTTTTTCTCTGTAGAAAATAGCCACTACTATATTCAGTGGCGTAGGGATGAAGGTTTGATGCTGTGAAGCGATGAGGCACAGAGGAACTCAAAGTTACGTTTGTGTGTTGTGATGCCTTGTGCAAAACTGCACAGCTTGACCGTTTCCTGTACCGCACACAAAGCACACACTAGCTGTACCAAGGGGAGACGGTGATATACTGTAGCCTGCACTTATAGGATTTGATCAGGGATATTGTGAACTGTTTACTGGAAAGTCGTAATTGTGTTCCTGTTCCTGTAAATTGTAATTGTAAATGTAGAGCATAGGTCTTTGTTCAGAAGTGGCATAGGCATCAAGGAAGGTGATTGTCAGGTCATGTACAAGTTTCTTAATGCTGCTATTTTCATGAAGCATATTATATCCCACACTTAAACACTTTAATACTGTTATTAACCAGCTATTGGTTGTTGTACCTTATATTTATTGGTCCATTTTGTTGATTGATGGTGTATTTATGTTATTCCCATGGATAACTGGCCAAACATAGATAACGTAATGTCATGTCAAGATATTTTTAGTGCAGCAATGTAGTTTGATAGTAAAAAAAAAATCAGCAATCTAAAACATCAACGTTAAACGTCAGGTCTTGGTGTATCCCTCAGAATCAAAGAGCAAGGTGTTCTTTCTAGACTCACCATTTTGCGCCAACAGTCAACAATCATACAGGGAGAAATCCATCGTAGAAGAGGCAGATGCCAGTTTCTCCACTGACAGCCTCAATAGACCAAAATGACAAAATTCACCTACATATACTGAATGCAACAGGTTTGTGAGTTGCATACAAGAAAGCAGTAAATTACAACACTTGGAACAAATGGAAATGTTTAATCAGTATGCTTAATTCTGCTATTATTTTGAAGCAAGCAGTAAGTCACTGTTGCTTTTCATGGGAACTCTGTGGGGTTTCATTGTGTGGTTTGTCTCCCTGCAGACAGAGCCAAAAAGGCTGTGAAAAGTAAACAAGTAATGAGATATATTCTGTTATGTAGATTCAAACAATTATCATTTTACTCAGCTGAAAATAAATATTTTCAATGTGTGCTTGCCTTTATTCTGAGCAGATGCTTGACGTGATTATTGGCACCTTATTATTAAGGATTGTGGGCCTAACTGCATTCTTCTGGTCCAACTGCTCCCTAAATGAGGTGCGACTGTGCACAACTCAGAGATAGGTAACAAATATGTACAGAAAGTAAATACAGAAAAAAGAAAACAATATAATGGGCTATTATTAATATTAAAGCTTGATTGTAGCCTATGGGATTTTACTGGCATTCAGAGAAACCTGAAAGACTTGTGACTTGACTTGGACTTGCACTTGTCAAAATAAGAAATAAAAGTCATTGAACTGCTGATTTACAGTGGATTGTTAAAAGAATACTCCCAGGTTTTTGGGAGGTTGGCCCACTGGTCAACTTACCTAATAAGTCACAATAAGATTTTGGGTTCTATCTTCTTGTAACTTAAGGTAAGAAGACCAGTGGGCCGATCTCCCAAAAACTTGGTGTATTCCTTTAACATCATACTGTACATCGCACAGTAAAACATGGCATCAGTCACCCATTGGAACCATATTAAACTATACCACATTATGTCTGACCACCCACCTCACTCAGAATGTTATGCAGTTTAATTGGTGGCAATGGCACAGATATGCACAGCCTTTTTTACAGCCTTTTCTTACCCAGGGAAGATATGAGATATGGAATGAGGTGGGTGCGATGAAAACAGATGGCTGAGTTACAGACAGAAGCAGAGAGACAAAGAGAAAGAAAAGAGAGAGAGAGAGAGAGTAGGAGGCGTTCTTTGTTTGACTCACTGGTCCATCCTCCTTTGTCTGTTTGCCTGTTTACACAATAGGACAATAGGTCAAAGCCTACTAGTCTGTTTGAGTGTTGAGTTGAGAATACTTTTAGCAGGTATAGTCAAATGTTTTGAGGGTTGTAGTGGTTGTTGTTGCTGTTGAATAGCTGTTGAATTGATTTGACAAGTTCAAATACAAGATACCAACAAGCATACAGCATTAAAATAATTACTTCTACCACTGCTACTACTAAAAGTAAGGATGTGTAATAATAATGCCAAATATTGATAATAATAATCCATAAACAAAGGATGGAAATGATGACAGTGGATCAGAAGGAGTGATTGAGTGGTTTTGGTGTTTTAGGGTTTGTTGAGCATTTCATATTTTTGTTGATGTGGTTCATTTATTTAGATGATAATGGTATTAATGACGATGATATATAATATTTATAATATTTGTTGATCATTCTGATTTATATAATAATGGTGATGATGGTGGTGATGATGATGTTGATGATGATGATTTTTGTGTTGCTGCTGTTGTGGGTGATGATGTAGTTGTTATAGATTATGATATTGATGAAGATGATGAGGATGCTGATGGCGATGATGCATACACACCCTCTGCACCTCTAGACACCAGTAACTTCCATTCCAATCCAAACATGTATTTTTAGATCCTCTGTAAGCCAAAAACAAATACCTATTTTGAGTTTTTGTTATCCTGTCACAATACTAGTGATGTCAACCTTTATACTGGGTTGTCTTTACTGTCAACAGACTGCAAAATGCTAACAATGAATGACTTTGTAATAATAGGCATTAACTGGTAGCATGGCTGCTCTCTTGGCTGTACCTCTCATGTGCCTGCATGGCCTGTGTGTGTGTATACTGTGTCACAGCTGAAACTCAGCTCTGTTTCCCAATGGTCCATCTTGTTTTGTGAAGTGTACCCTCTGTGCTTTATCCAGCATGGATTTAAAAGCCTTTCTTTGCTACAAAACTGGGCTCCAGCATTAGTTCTGTGTTTTTAAACCCATGTTGGGTTCATGGCTGAGTACACAAAAAGGAAAAGATATTACAGAGGGAATTGGGACTGTTTTCATGCAGACCAGGATAAAACACGACGGGCACAGTTTGAAAACTTGAGGAGCACCTGGTTTATCTTATGATTATTATCTATAATTCTGTAATGATATATGAATTTGATCCTATTTGGGGTTGATTATGTTTCATCAACTAAATTAAAGGTGCTACATGTCACATTTTACATCAATAAATCATTACCACATTAATTTTGAGACATTGGTGTAATTACAGTAAACAAACAAGACCATCATCTTCAAGATTGGCAGCCTGGTGTGCCACTGGGTCGGATTTGGTGGAAAATCTGCTGGATTGCATATTGAATGCACATTCACTGTTATAAAGGTGCTATTTAAATTGCTTGGTGCCCTTTGAAACAAACATTCATGGAGCAATACCAGCAGCAGAGGCTGCATGTATTTTCATGCATATCATTGTACCCTCCATTGAACTGAACTCTACCCTTGTGAACTTTGAATGAACTTGGAAATGAGACTTGGTTCTGTGTAGAGAAAATGATCAATTTTCTGACACCAGGCAGAGATTGTTCAAAAATTGGTTGGATTTTTTTTTAATATGCGCCACTAAAAACCCATCATTCTCCTGGAAGTAAAAGTAATGGGATTTTGATGAAAAATATGGGAAAATCAAAGTTTTGTAAATCTTTTGGCATTTATGTTACATAGATGTACGCTATGATATGGATAATTAGCTAACAAGGTGAAGAAGTCATTTTTCATTTCATTGTGACTTTAAAGGAGAGTGGGTAGTCTACCTCCCAGAGTATTTATTTAAAGGAATAGGAGAGATACAGGAGAGAAGGTTGGATTTGGTGGGATTTGATGGGATAATCATTATAGATCAGATATTTGAAAGGACTGGAAACACTTTCTCTGATAGGTGGGGAATGCGCTCTCCTAATGAGCTTCTCAAAATGGCTGCATGTACCTGCCAGCTGGCTGTTCTTGAGACGCCCGGCAGCATGATAATGGTCATTGTGATGATGACGACAATAACAACAACAATGATGATCGTGACGACGACGACTACAATAGCAATATGACGATGACAGGGATTAAAATTATGATGAAGATGAATGTGATGGTAATGGCTACAATGATGATGGTAGAGATGTTGATGATAGATCAAATGTCCACAACACAGGTTGCTGATGATGGTGATGATGACAGGGAAGGCTGTAAAGTTGATAGTTTTATTAGATGAAAGTGTGTTTCCAAGCCATCTTTCTGTTTTTCTTCTGTTTCCCCAGAGGAAAGGAACCCAGGGAGGAGAGGCCGGGTGTTGTAATCACTACATTACATCCGAGAATGAGCCTGCAGTACCATCCTTATCAAACCTGTGTGTGTGTGGGCGGGTGGAAATTCAGTCTTTATTACTAGTCTTAAGCTTTTTCCTGATTTGCCATCCTTCGAATGAAGTGTGCACATACAGTATGAAGGCTGTACTCTTTCATATTCATTTCTATTTTTACGATCACCACACAGTGCGTGTTCAGAACATTTTAGCTTTTTGATCGACAGCCTCATTGTTTTACAATCCTTTTCTCTCTCCCCCCTTTATTCATATGTCTCCCTCTGTCTCTATTTTTTCCCCTTCCCTCCTCGCTTCCATTGTCTTTCTCGCCCACCCACACACACACTTTTCCACACACTCAATGCAAGCTGCAGCTGTAAATAAGAGGAGTTGCATTTGATTAGTGTATTGTTTGTACCAGGGACCAGGGACAAACTGCAAGGGACAAGTGGAATTTAAGACCAGCTAACTCAGTTTACATACCTTTTTATTTGTGAAATAATTAACACGCCTATTTAAGCTGGTATAAATCTTGTGATATAAATTCATAGTATGCATTACCACTTGTACACACTGCGAGCAACTTGGTTTATGACTCTATTCTGACTGTTTGTTGGCAGTGTGAGAGGCTCTGATTGCATCTATTTTGTGGTCTACACCTACAAAGTTTTGAACAGGCAAATAATGTAGCACTGCTTTGTTGTCTTTCATAAAAATAAACTTAAAAAACTCGACCCCATGATGGATGCAACTGTTTTCCAAGCATCGTTTTTGAGACATTTATTCCTGTAGTCTTTCAAATAAAAGTTGTAGTGAACTGGGACGCTTTGAATGGCTGTAATGAACTTCTCGTTCATTTTACCAGGTTGAACTAATGCTCAACGCAAAACGTTTGGGTGTGTTTTTTGGCCGACCACACATTGGCGGAGTTTCCCTGGTCACTCAGCTCTGTAGTGACTTCATATCATGTTGCTCACAGTGTTAGGTTAGGGTATACAGATGTCTTTGTATTGAAGTTGCTGGTAGGCAATATGTTCTGCTGATATTCATCATCTAGAAACTTTACTATTTTCATGCCCAAAAATATATCCTCGAGGATTGTACTCATCAGGGGTGTAACACCTCTCAAACAGCATTTAGACCACCATGTGACACTAAAACTCTCCACTTAAACCCAAAGAAATTAAATTACGTTAGGTGGGTTAGCAGCTCCTTAAGGCAGGGTGAGGCAGGTTTCATTGCAGGTTTCAAAGCCACTAAAGTAAAAAATGAAGAATCTCCATTATACTGGAGGTAGACGACACTGACTAGCCGCTATCTGATTTTTAACAAAAGGTCAATATACTGGTCTAACCCTACTATACATTATAATAAGCAGTATCAGATACTGTAGATGTATGTTAAATGAAATTTGTGCTTTTCTGTGCCTGGGATCACGTTTTTTTATATTGGTGGTTGTTGGATACTTTACTTTTCTTTGACCATAACGTCACTGCTTTAAGGTCAGCTTTATCTGCATATGGCTGGGCAAAACAAGTAAAAAGGGTAAGGCGAGAGAGTGAGAGAAAAAAAGAGAGAGTTGTGTAATATTGCAGAGGAAATGTGAAGATACAGATCCTGGGATACTAGTAGCTTATAGCCTACTAGAGATGGAAACAGGAAAGGAGGGAGGAAGATAGAAAGAGATATGGGGGAAAAAGATAGAGATGAACAGAAAATGGAGTGAGAATGGAGAATAGAGAGAAATTCTGAGGTAATACCCCTGCTGAAAAAGAAAGGGAAGTGGCAGAAAAGTGAAAGAAACATGACTTTTTATAGAAAAATATGGAATGAGAGAGAGAGAAATGAATTAGAAGAAGAAATGGAGGGAGAGTCCACTGAAAAGTTAGCACAGTCAGCAGGCTAGGAATGATGGCGGTTTCCAACATGGCCAGAGACGGAGAGACAGAGGGAGAGTTGTGTAATAGCTAAAGACATGGCCTATATAGCGGTGCACTCATATATATTTATGTCCTCCTGTCTCTTTGATGTGATTCACATCACTTCCAAACCAAACCTAACCGGATTTGCCCAAATCATTTTTATACATTTTCTGCATTTATTTGTTTATATAGGTGCATAATGCATAACAGTATTCGTATCCATTTATTTCCAAAAGGTATTTATTCTGGGACCCATCACCATGAAAGCTGCACTAGGCAAGATTTTTATGCAAAAATACACCCCTGTCATCAGCCAAAATTACAAAGTGGGCTGCAACATCTCTGCTAATTGAGACCCGTAGATGCGCCCTATTTGCCCAAATGAAATTCTGGTGTCAGATATGTACACTTCTCTGCCCACAGGAAAAGACAAGAATAATACAAAGTGTTTCTTACACAGCAGTGAGCGCTCCATCCAGAGAAAGATGGACTCACCAAAGTTAGATCTTTTTCCTCTCCTGTCTCCCTTTGGTTTCCTTTGGTATAAAGCATCACAGACCGGCTGGGTTGGTAAACATGAGCGAGCTTTGTGCAGTTTACTGACGTCACATTACACGATATCTGGGTATTAAAGTTCAAACAGTTACCTCTCACTGCCATTTGGGGCCACTTACATGTGAAGTTGCTTAGTTTAATTAAACAAGCATGTAATTTGTGATAAGCTGTGACCTATTTGGCTCTGTGAAACCAAATACACCTCCCCTACATTGCTGTTTTGATCTGTTTCACCCTTTATACACGTCATGAGTACATTAGGACTTGGTTTGAGGTAGAGATTAGCAAATATAATAATGGTTCCTGATTAGCTGTCAGAGCTTTACACTTTTGTCCAGAAAAAAAATATTGTAATTAGTGGGCTCCACATAATTGAAGGAATATAATCTTGTGAAATAATAATAATAATAAGAGACACTTTAATCCACGCTTTGATGGTCACACACAGCATGCAGGAAGTGGTGAACCGCGAACACACACACATGCAGGTAAGGTGGCGTGCGGAAATTAAGTCCGCATTCAACCCATCATGGTTCTTTTCACTGCCCCTCCAGGGGCAGCCAGGTGCAGTGGGCAGCCCACTACGGCGCCCGGGGACTTTCCAGTACCGTCCCTGACCAAGACGTGGACACAAGACCTGGAGGTGTTGGTCCCCGGGCGCCATAGTGGGCTGCCCACTGCTCCTGGCTCCCAAGTCCAAGATCACTAATGTCAATGTGACCTCAATAGAAATAAAAAATCAATAGGAAATTCCTACTCTGACAAGCCAACATGCAACTTTGAGATCAATAGACAATTAAAAAGAAAAAATCTAATTAGAAGTGCAGGCGCCTGACATCTACTCAACACAAAACTCTCTCCTGAGTCTGACAAGCCATCACTCATGCCAATACAGCTTTTGGATCAACAGATATACTGCAAATGATTAAATATCTCAGTGCGAATTTGGGATCAACAAATGAAAATGATCAAAATAAAGCCAATCAATAAAGGGTGGGGGGCACAAATGACATCATCAATCAAAAGGAAACTCTCTGCCGAGTCTGATGAACCATCACTCATGTCAATGTGATTTTGGGATCAATAGACATAAATGATAAAAAGCATCACACATCTTTTCAGATTTCTGGGCCGACATACGATGAATAAACAGCCAATCAAGAAAGGGGGAGGGACTTAAATGATGTCTGTGACGTCAGAAATGACCAATCGATCGGACACCTTCTCGAGTCCAACGACACATCACACATCTCAATGTGGCTTCAGGACTACTTTCCTGAGTCTGACGGGCTGTCACTCAGATAAATTGGGATCAATAGCTATAACCGATCACACATCTCAATGCAACGTCAGGATCAATACAGCCTATCAGGAAAGGGGTCGGGCTTAAACAACCAAATAACCAATCGATGAAACTCTCTTCCCGAATCCGACAAGCCATTACTTATGTGTGAGTTCGAAGTCAATAGGTATAGATGATGAAAACCAGCAGAAGTTTTTTAAATTTGGGGACAGGCAAGCAGCTGCTGGTCACAAGCAAGGTCCAGATTTTAAATTCTTAGCAACTCAGAGTCAATTCTTTCAATTACAATAAATTAATTTTATTGGGGATTTCAGTGCAGGAATAAATTGACGACTCACATGGTGACGTAATCACAAGCACGCATGGCACAAGGACAGTAGGACCTCACATTTAGTGAAATGGTACAATGCAGGCCAGCAGGGGACTTAATATATTACTGTACATCAGTGACTATTAGAGCTGAGGCTTCAGCTCAGTCACAACTTAAGGTAAACAAGAATAGGCATATAATAATAATTTTAACCTCGGTTACCATCTTCTCTATACGTTATGTTATGGATTATTGTTTTAGTTTAGTTCAGTTAATTTATGCAATTATTTAATAAGCACATTGATAGAGACACAGTGAAATGATGATAAAGACAAAAAGCAGATGCACATTTTTTTAATTATTAGCCATGACGTTTTAATGATTTATGGTATCTTGCCATGAGTACTTGCCATGAGCTATCAGTGTGAAGCAACTTTATACATATGTTCCCGTAGAAGTCATCAGTTAATCTGATTTCCACTTCCTCTTTGAGAAATCATGTTTTATTCCTGAGAAATACTACATACTACATTACCCACAAGCTTTAATGAGTTCCCACAAATCAGAGATGTCACTGTTACCATAGAAACATTAACCAATCAGCCAATCAGATTTCCGGCATCTTTGTTCACTCCTTAAAATGATGTTATGATATGAAACAGCAAAGCAGAGAAACATAATTAGCCTGTTCAAACTTTGTAGCTATAGCAGACCATTACATAGAGAGCCTCTGGCCCCGCCCACAACCAGTCAGAATAGACCACATCAACCAAGTCACACACAGTGTGAACGCTTTCC
>CABFOP010094054.1:2659-16716 GCA_900683385.1 Anoplogaster cornuta | reverse complement strand
AATAAAAATACTAATTCTTGTGCAGGACATAAAGCTGGCGAAACCGTGGATCGAACCACCAACCTTCTGGTTAGTAGACAACCCTCTCTATCTACTGAGCTACAACTGCTCCACTATATAGTAATGCAAAGAATTTGCTCTGATCTCCGATCGCGTCTGTGGTGTAATACTGGAGATATACGGCCGGAGAATATTGTTTCGATAAACGATAGAGTGATGAAAAACGGTAACGTTCATTTAGGTACTCTTCAGGGAATAATAGTACATCTAACTGCTGTCTCACAATCCTCTCCTGACGTAAAGATATACGATTATTTCTGCTTCAAAATCTATCGGCTCAACCAGGAAATGATTCAGACTCAGAGGAAGGAGACGGGAGAAACTCAGAGTTTGTTGAATAAAACCTGCCAGCGAGCAGGTTTGGTTCACAGAGTATGTTGCTACAGTAACTGACTCAGAGTCTCAGTAAACCCGCTTTCTGGAACCGAAAACTCAGAGTACCCCTCATCTCAGGGTTAACAAACTCAGAGTTGTCACTAAACCAGCTACTTGGAACGGACCCCTGGACTCCACCAGATAGAATCACTGAAGAAGACAAAATGCCTTTAGCAAAGCACCGTTGTAGTGTTTCTATGATGAACAGTAGGGGGCAGTGTTATCCTGAGAATTTTTTTCCTCTCTACCTCTAAGCAATCAGCGGAGCGCTGCGTCAGCACCCTGCTGGACCTCATCCAGACCAAGGTCAACTATGTGGTACAGGAGGCCATTGTGGTCATCAAGGACATTTTCCGCAAGTACCCCAACAAGTAGGTTCCCCGTTTAGTGTCCTAACAGTTCACCAACATTTAGGAGGTAATGCCAACGGGATTTGAGGAAGCTGATTTTGTTGTTGGGTTGTTTATTGGTCCATGATTCAAATTAAATTAAAATCTTTATCCACACTCAATTTATTGGCTAGCCATTCACCTTGAAATATATTTTGATATGATATACTGTGGACCTTCAGATGCCTTGAAAAGTGCCATGTACTCTGCTGTTGATGTTTAATAGAGGTATAGTAATTATTCACACATGCAGTTAAACCAAAGCAGGCACCCTGGCTGTTCCGCTTCACTGACCCTCAGATTATATTCTCTTGGTCTTGAAACAGGCAGAGCAAAAACTCATTACATTGACACCAAGTGTTTTCTGCTTGACTTTCATCTCAAAAGGAACGCAAAACATTTTTGGGAAAGCAAATTTTCCTTACATAAATACATAGCTATACACCGTGTCTGTAGCGCACAGCACCGGACTCCCTCCCTCAACCGCACCTAGTCAAAGGGCACAGCTGGAGTGTGCCTCCTCCTCTGGGTCCAGCAGATTGGATCCATATGCCAGACAGAAAACTCACAACAGCAGACTGGAGCCCTGGGCTGTTGTTCCCCCTAAACCTCCAAGGGAGCGGCTTAGCACGGCTTCCAACTTGGCATGGCTCAAGCTCTCAGCTATGAGTCACTACCCAGTCGAAGTGCTGCCTGCTCTTTTTATGCCTCCGCGTCAGCGATAGCCGTGGCCGGAAGCATCATGTTTTCGGGTTGTACGTACGTCCTAAGCAGAGCCTGTTTACACCTTTTCAATCTCTGATCCCCAGTTTCCTATTACAGGATACTGTTCTCACTTCTGTAGGCCTCCTCCTTGTCTTAAGAAAACTGCCTAAGTTTAGCTGTAAATGCAAACATTTTACTCAACACACACACACATGTCAAGATGTCACAGTAGCAGTGACTTCATCTAAGTCTGTAACTGCACCCTCAAACACACTCCAATCAGTACAGTGAAGCAGGCCTGTAATTCCAGCTTTACCTCGTTGGTCCACCTCCTCACAGTTTTGACCACAGACTAAGCAGCTTCAGTGTTGTGAGTCTAGTCCAGTTTTTTCTTGATTTGGACCCCGAGGTACTTGTATGAGTCCACTCTCTTCACTTCCTTTCCCTGGATGACAACCAGGACAGGGGGCCTCCTGTTCCTCTGGTAGTCAGGTGACTGTTGTTGCACCATGTGACGAAGTTCTATCAGTCCTCTTTACTCCTCTGTAAAAATAGTCTCTAAGTGAAGACAGCATGTTTCTCACTAGAAATTATTCACTGGAAACATACATGTCAATACATGTTTCACCAAAAAATACACCTAACACCTTTTATCAGGGTTTCCCCCAGAAAAGTTGTTAGACCCGGTGGCAAGTATCTTTTGACGGGAGCCGGCGGCCCAGCAGCGGCCAAGTGTCTTTTTTGACGGTGACAGACTGATGGCAGCAGTAAGGTAGATTCTGTTAAAGACAGAATCACGGATGGAGTCGCGGAATTGAGAATTTAAAAAAAATGCTATAACACAGATTCTATAGGGCCCTATATTAAGTCAGTGCTAAAAGCTGACTGGAGATTTTAAAATATGACTATGTAATCATGTGTTGTTATAAATAAGACATTTATTCAACACATTTAAAAACACTAGTAACTATAATAGCAGTCTTCAGAAATGTACAGTCTTGGAATTTGCAACAACAAATTAAAATAAATTAAAATAAATAATATCTATGTTTTTGCACTGAAAAAGTCCTGATGGCTACTGAACAACAAGCCTTGAAATGCTGGTCACATTTAAACAGTGTTTTCCTGCTAAACAGGATAAAACCCACATTCATTACAATAGTAAAATAGCCAAAAACAGGTTTTTATCTTACCGTGTTCTGTCTTAGCCCCTTTCAAACATAGTTCCCTGTAAATTGCTGGGATAACCTTTCTGGGTCGGCTGGTGATTTTCACCATTCACCAGACATACAATGGAAATGCCAGAATAGATGATGCAGGGACAGTCCAGTAGATGATGGTAATGCCGACCTCCATGAAACTATACAGTACAAGAAGAAGCCGAATCGGCTAACATTCCGGTTATCCCTATGCTAACTTGAAGGGGGATAATAATTCAATTGTGCAGCTCTTCTATTATCGGACCAAATTGATCAAATCCTGATAGTGAAATGAGTCATTTTGGGGGTTGTGATGCTCAAAGCAATTTATCAACTGTTTTACAGCGTCACTAATTCACGCTGTTTAATGTATTAAACAAGTCGATTCAAATACGGCATCAGCAGAGTCTTGTGATTGGTTTGCATGCTTCACGTGAAAGCGAAAGACGGACTAATATAGCCATACCCTTCTGGTTTCTGGTTACCGCTAGCGCTGTGGATATGTAACTCAATGGTGGAGATCGGTGGAGATCGGTCCCTTAGATCAATGGATAGGTCTGGCTAGCGAGACTACTGTTAGCGAGACTACCGCTAGCGTGTTAGCGCCGCCCAAAACGATTGTGATTGGTTTAAATAAATGCAAACAAGCCAGATCGTTTTTTTCCATCTATCCCAGATGCTTGGCCCGGCGGGGGGTCAATTTAGGCCCGGCAGGCCGCTGGGCTTGCAGTACACTGGGAGAAACCATGCTTTTATTAAATTCCTTCAAAGACTTAACTTCATATATTATGCATCTGGACAGACATGGATGTAAACTGTAACCTCACTGGTTCGTGGTTATTTCTAGTAATTAGACATCAACTAAGTGTTTCTGACTTTGCATGCCTTGTAGGAAATATATTATTTAAAGGGAATAGCTTGTTGTCCTCTGAGCTATCTAACCACACTTAGGCATCATTGTTTGCATGTGTGCAGTAACAAATGATGCTTTATTGTTCAGTCAAGTAAATATTCAGGCATACAAAATAATATTGCTGTATTCAAATGAATAGGCACCTAAATGTCCCCTGACTGGTGTTATTAAATGAAAACACTCAGCAGGATTATGCAAAAACTACCAGCCTGATTCACATGAAACTTGGTGGAGGGGTGTAGCATGACCCACCTTAGAATCCATTAAATATTGGAGTGGATCTGAATCACGGGGCAGATCCAGGAATTATTTTTCACTTATAGGAGTTATTCATATGTCCGACCACCAGAGGCAGTAATAAACAACTTACTTCATAGAAAACAATATCTCTCCTATATACTGTACATTTAACATGTCCTTGGAGTACTAAGGGCTGTATAACTCCAGACTATGAACCAGCCCACTCCTCCCTCCCCTGTGATTGGCTGTTAATGAATGTGAATGTGACGTCTTCACAAAACTAGCAACGATTTGCTGATAGGACAGGACAGGCGTAAGGGGGGAAGAGCAGACTACAGGTGGCGCTACAGTAACTGATTCAAAAAGCAAATGCAGGATTACACAAAAACTAAAAACTCACTGGAGGGCTGTTGCATGGGCCAACTTAGACGCCATAACATTTTGCCTATAGGGGCGGAGGTCTGCACTCTCCAACTGCCGCTCTAGTTATGTATTTTTTGCCATGCTATTCAGTGCACCCCTATAATATGTTGTAACATATTAAAACAACATTTAATTAAGAGCACCATGCTCCTTTCTTAATGAATGAATGCATACTTCTATGTGAGTTCATGAACAGTCAACCATTACCATGTACTGTAGTTCTTCTTTTATTTCTGACTGGAACTGGAAATGTATGATTATTCAGATTTTTGTCTGCCCTCACATGATGCTTGTTTAGTGTAGGTAATGTTGCTTTGTGTGACTGTCGCCAGGTATGAGAGTGTGATTGCTACTCTGTGTGAGAACCTGGACTCTCTGGATGAGCCAGAGGCGCGGGCAGCCATGATCTGGATTGTGGGAGAGTACGCTGAACGCATCGACAATGCTGACGAGCTGTTGGAGAGCTTCCTGGAAGGTTTCCATGATGAGAGCACACAGGTCTGTTTGGTGTGTGGGGGGTGGGTGTTCCTCTAAAGAGGTGAAGGTCCACTACAAAGCTAGTGGCAGTACATTTGTCATGTAGTTTCTAGTGTAGTTAACTTCGGTGGGGTAAAACAGAGGCATTGGTTAGGTGCTGCCCAGCATTGAAAATGGAGTTGCATTAAAGGACAACAAGGCCACAGCTGGTCTTATTTAACTGACAAAAAACAGATAAATTAAATAATTAAATTAAAGCATATTTAAAATGTTTTGTTTTTCTGAGACTCAAGCTGCTAATTGGAATACACAGCTCATAAATACATAAATGAGAACACTCTAATAGTAATTGAAGTCTGTAGTATGCCTCTTAGATTCTCATAGCCGTCTCACAGGCACATTTAGAAGAGTAGCCAGTCTTTAGCCCATAGAGTGTTATGCCACAGTTTGTTCTCGGATTAGGCCTTGTTTGGAGAGTTCACCCTAAGGAATAGATTAATTATATTAATGCCCATATTAATGCCTTGGAGAGACTTTTCTATTGGCTGTAAAGTGATTTTCAAGGGTAGAAATGCATTACACTACAGATGTTCCCTTTTGTGCTGTTGTTACAGTATGCTACTGCAAATTGCTTCTTTCTAGTCAGCAGAATGTTTGGATTGGTGCATTGGAAACATTACAGTTTCCAATGCACAGTGCCAAACAAAAGTATGTAAACCCTCTGCAAATCTATTTTCTTCTGCCAATATTTTATTTCCCCCCATATTTATTGTTGAGTTTTCAGTCTAAATGACCTTCATCCTATGAAGTTGTTTACATGGAAACCTCTGCAGTAATGTGGAAGTACTCTCTTCAGACTTAATTGTACCTCCAGCACCTTAAAGTTTGTCCATTTGAACAGTCTTTTTACACAATCTTCTTTTGAATGAAAAGTGCATGTGAATGAATCCATCATTCACTGCTAGAGAGAAAGCAGTAACCTGACCAGAAGATTTCCTGTAAGGGTTGTCGCTTGTCACTATATTTAATTAGTAGGCTAAATGAAAAACATGTTTCCACTAGCTATATGAGTAGTGGTGTTGATTGTTGTGATCTTTGTGTCCACTGGGTCCTCTAGGTGCAGCTGCAGCTACTGACAGCCATAGTCAAATTGTTCCTGAAAAAGCCGACTGAGACCCAGGAGCTGGTGCAGCAAGTGCTAAGCCTGGCCACACAGGTGAGACACACACACACACACACACACACACACACACACACACACACACACACACACACACACACACACACACACACACACACACACACACACACCTCTCTCTACAAACATGTTACAGTCCTCACCCCAGGCAGTTGTTACTTCCCTTAGCTCTTATTTTTATATCTTTAGCATTTCTTTCTTACATAATCATTATAGCGGCACTGGAATATTGTCAGGGCACTATGACTCTGACCTTTGTACTTCCTTTTTACTGCATATAATGTTGGTCGTCTAGCATTCTGCTGGGACACTCATTGTAATTTTGAGTTTATTTGGATCTCTGGCAGTGTGAAAGATTCCTTTTGTTAAAAGAAAATCAGAGCCGCTTATATATGTCTATATACAGTATAATGGCTGACAAAGAAGAGTGACTAAAGTGACTAAAATAAGCTAGTAAAACAACAAAAAATATTGTCAAACATATCTTGGCAGTAACCCCAGTAATGAACTAATGTTACAACAATCAACGAGATTGAATAGTAAGTAGTGGTGTAACAGACCGTAGTTGATCCGTGATCCGTACGGATCCCCCTCCACGGTTCGGCACGCATGTGAACCGCGGATTAATTGCAAAGTTTAATCATCATAGTGTGAAATACAGTTTTACTGTTACTTTTTAAAGTAATTATTCTCTAAATCTGGATGCAGAGTTGCAGTGAAAAGATACAGACAAGACAGATGCGTGCTGTGTTTTATTCTGAAGAGCTGAATGTTTATTAAAAAAGCAGTTGTGTGAACGGGGCATTTTGAATCCCAACCAATCAATCTGGGATGCTCGCGTTGCAAAAAGAAAAAAGCGACAAGTGACAGTCATGGCTGGCGGAGGAACGGAAGAACTCCCGCATCATTTAAGTTGCATGTATGGGAGCATTTTGGCTTCCCTGTAAAACTAATGACGGAAGAAGGGTGGTGGACAAAACCGTCACGGTATGGAGGCATTGTGCCACGAGAAAGACATATGGCAATACATCGAGCATGGCCACACATTTGAAGACATCACCCTGGTGTGTGTTTTTCTTTTTTTCCCGATCCATGACTCAAAACCGTGATACGATCCAAACCGTGGGTTTTGTGATCTGTTGCACCACTACTTGTAAACGGAAAGTGGCTCTGTACCAATATGTTTTAGAATGTGTTGGGATGTTTTAATGCTAAACAAGCAGACAGGGAGGGAAGAAGAAGGGTTTTATCAATATAGCCAGAACTGTGTTCTGTTCGTAAGCTCAAAGGCAGGCTGGCACACTTAGTACAAATGATTTGTAATTTTGTTGCTTCCTGTACTTGTCGTCCTTGTTTGAACCTGCATTCATTTAGTGCGCTTCCTGATGCTGTCTGAGTCAGTTGTGACACCGATGTCCTTGATTCCTTAAAACGAGAGCCTGCTTGCACACAAAGTGAACCAGTTGCCTTTATGTCAGCCACCTTTCTCACTACACAACAGATGCAATGACCCTATCAACTGTTTCACAGTAATGGACTTGGGCCATTCTAGCACCATTATAGCCATACTGTTAATGTACTGATGCACTGAGGATCCTGTTCAAATGCATTGGGATCACAGTGTGACCATGACCATAGTGGCCAACATTCTTTTGCCCATCTTTCACATCGGCTGCTGCATTCCAAAATTCACCAGACATGTTTTTATTTTACCAGCAAAATGTGTTTGGGAATAGATAAGAACCTCTAAATGATGTTGGGCTTCTTGCCAAAGTAGCTGGTAGAGTAGCCACATCTAACATGTACCATTATTTGGCCAGTGTTAATCTCCCACCATAAGTGTGACAGTTATACTTGTCCTGTTTATTTCTTGATTGCAAGGACTATAATTTAAAATGTAAAAATGCCCCTTCCTTACACATGCAAGTCATCATGCCTACATTTTGTGCTGTGTGTGTATGTTTGCGTCTATCCTTAGATGAGTATACTGGGGATTAGCTCTATATGTGTTTTATGGGTTTGTATATATGGGTTTTATTTATTTATTTACTTATTTATAAGAGTTAGCCTCCCTTGCTTATGATACTTAGGATACTTAAGCTACTTGGTTCAAGATCCTCTTTGTTGGTTTATTCCATTAATAAACAGACACCCTTGCTTCAGAAGAGCTGCTGGCATCCTTGTTATTTTTCTGCAACACTACATTGTGCGTGTTGTGTATGCGCGTATGTTTACGTGTATGAATAAAATATGCATGTATGCTTTTATGTTCCCTCCGCACACACACACACACACACACACACACACACACACACACACACACACACACACACACACACACACACACATGCACGCAAAGTCTAATGCTGTGAATGAGCCTACTTTGGGGAAACTTCCTGTCCAGATTCGACCTCAAAATAGCCCCAAGTAGAATATGCTCATCATGGACAGGATCAGGTCTCAGTTTTTATCTTGCTCTAAAATAGCCTGAGAGGCCATGTGCAAAACATTGTTTTCTTGTGTCCTTAACGCTGTTCTTGATACCTTTTGAATCTCTACTTAGTCTCTCATATCAGGGGCAAGAAAAGATAAGTCTAACTATAAGTATTCATGATGCACAAAACATAATAATCCCTTCACCCTCATTCCTCCATCTCTGTCTCCAGGACTCTGACAACCCAGACCTCAGGGACCGTGGCTATATCTATTGGCGTCTGCTCTCCACAGACCCTGTGGCTGCCAAGGAGGTGGTTCTGGCTGAGAAGCCACTGATCTCTGAGGAGACAGACCTGATTGAGCCCACCCTGCTGGAGGAGCTCATCTGCCACATTGGTACTTTGGCCTCTGTCTACCACAAGCCACCCAGTGCCTTTGTCGAGGGCAGCCGTGGGGTGCAGCATAAGAGACTCCCCGCCCGTGCTGGATCGTGAGTCACACACATCCTGCTCTGATGTTTTCTAAAAACACCTCGCCTTCAGTCAGAAAGGCTTATTTACTCAGATGGACTGAGCTTCTCGAGTCCTCTATCATGTTTTGCCTGAGGTCTTCTGAGTCATAAGGTAGTCGACAGTCGAGTTCTGCAGCTGTTCTCCTGCATCTCGTCAACATTGTTCTCTGTGGGTGTTTGTTCAGAGGTGTTGTAGCCTCAGTTTAATTATTAATAAAGTTACTGTCAGCTCAGCTCAGTCGGTAGAGAATGAGACTCTTTTTGGATAAAAGCGTATAAGAAATAACATCAACAATGAAATAAATAACATAAAGCAATCGTATTGAAGAGTGTTTTTTTTTTTGCCCCTCTTCTGCTCTGTCTTCCAGCGGGGAGAGCACAGAGAGCCCAGACACGGGATCTGCTGCTGGAGTCTCCGAGGCCGCCCCTGCTGTCATCCCATCCCAGGGAGACCTCCTGGGAGATCTGCTCAATCTGGACCTGACGCCCCCCGCCACAACTGGACCACCACCACCCTCCTCTGGCATGCAGATGGGGGCAATGGACCTTCTGGGAGGAGGACTGGACAGCCTGGTAGGTCTTCCTCTGTACGAGGTTCCCACACGTCATGGGATTTAGAAAAGTCTATTCCAGACAGGGAAAGTCAGGGAATTTAAGACATTTTTGGGACAAAGCATGGAAAGTCAGGGAATTTTGTGGATCCCATTTAATATTATATATCATATTAAATGCTTAGTTTATTCACCACCAACAAATCAATATTTTTGTAGTTTTGTAGTTCATCTTCAGGTTGTTCCACATGCTGATTGAGTGCCGACTGTTTTTTTGGTTACACGAGTCTTTTAGGCGGCCATTTGGCCTCATTGTCAGCTCCCCCTCTAGCTATCCACTCAGCAACTCAAGTGGGTGCCGAATCGATAACACTTGAAAATGAATTCCATGCTTATAAAAGGAGGCAAAGTCTGCAAACAGGGCAGGGAAGTGTACATTTTGGGAACTGTGGTTGCAAGATGTTATTTACAAGTACTGGGTATCACGAGTAGATGACAGACACGCTAAATCTGTGCTACAACTATAGATCTATCAAATATGCAGGTGCAGTGGAGGTATTTGTTGCAGCATGCACACACCACCTGAAATAAGTCACCTAAGGTAACTTGTTAGTAATATCAGGTGGTGTTGGTGGAAGGTTGGACTGCAGGACTGACTCTCGAGGACCAGAGTCCGAGAGCTAAAGTGTTTGAAATTATTTTTTGCATGTCATGTTATGTTTATAGGGTGGAACATGGAAATTCAACCTTGTAGTCATGGAAAGTCATGGAAAAGTCATGGAATTTTACATCTGACTTGGGAACCCTGTCTGTACCCTCTCTACTGCAGCTGTCCGCCTCTAGAAGGCTGTTTTCACACATCTCTAACGAGTTTCCCATTGCTCAGCAAGTTGCTGTAATGGGCTAAATGCCAATGGGAGTTAGTTATGCTAGTGTATGATTTACTTAATTTCCTACTTCTTTATTTGTGCTCACTCCAGCTTTTTCTTTTGACCCTTGTGTATTTTCCTCTCTTCAATGCTACACGTGCAGATGGGGGATGAGTCTGAATCGGTAACTACATGGAGGGAGAGGGCACAGCAATCGCACATCATGTCATACCATTTTAGTGCTAAGAGATGAATTGCCATTTTCCTCTCTTGTGCAAATGCATCTGTCTTACATTTTCCATATCATCCCTTACCACCCTGATATGTACCGTAAGCGATCGCATCTCTTTTCTTATCACTGGGCTCTGCGGTGTTTCATTTTTCCATCAGCCACACATTGCTCTGCGGACGGACACTCCTCAGTCACCTGAGCTCCCACCTCAGTCCCCATCGCCCCCAGATTACAGCCCCACTGAGGTTGGTCCAGGGGCCGGTGGACCAGTAAAGGCCAGCGCCAGCCCAGAATCCCCTCTGGTCCCCTGTGTACTGCTGTGACCTATGAATAATCTTCCCCAGCAGTCACTGTTTTTTTTTGTAGTTCACCAGACTTGCTGTTCATATCCAACTGTTTTAGTTCCCACGCTGCTTTGATATTGTAGGAAATATTGCCCCTGTTGTTTTTTTTGGTCACAATTTTGTCTTTTGTCTTTGTGGTTTAGCTTTGTCAGTTACAGCATCACTTTTCTTTACTTTAACCTGATTATCATCAGTGGTGATTGCTTTCACTGACTGTTTACGAGTAGCATTTGAACAAACCCTATTGGATTTCAATAGCTGCTCAGCTGGAATTGAACAGTGAAAGCTCAGTAATATAAAATGAAAACTAAACTTATAGTATTGTAATCCCTGTACTGATATCCCCTTCTGCTAGCTGTGACCCTTCCCCACTCTAAGCCTGTAGCTGTACTTAATTAGGAAACCGATTCTTACAACCTTACTCTCCTCCATCCATCCTCCTCAAACCTCCCAGAATATTTATTGCACTAATATATAATCAGATTTTTGCTTTTTCTCTCCACCAGCTTGGCGGTGACATCGGAGGAAGTCCAGCTGTAAGTCACCTTGTTTGATTTTTCAAACATCTTGCACTTTGATTGCTCAATATAGAATGTTTTTAGGGCAATGTGTTTCTCTGTGGTCCACAGATGGGTGCTGGTTTTGGGGCTCCTCCTGCTGTAATGCCGACCTCTTTCAACGCCCCTGTGGGTGGAGGTCTGAGCGATCTGTTTGACCTCGGAGCAGGAGTTGGCATGCCGATGGGATCCTACATCCCTTCTAAAATAGTGAGTCTTCATGCGCTGTGATAGAACATCGGGTTTTAGCAGCAGTGGTGGGCCAGAATACGGGAGAAAACTGTATTTGCAGATGATGAACGTCTAGACTCACTGGATGTGTGTTAATGTGTGTCCAGGTGTGGCTACAGGCCATGAAGGCCAAGGGTCTGGAGATCTCTGGCACCTTTGCCCGTCGTGCTGGGGTCATCCAAATGGAGATGACCCTCACTAATAAAGCTATGAGTGTCATGACTGACTTTGCCATTCAGTTCAACAGAAACAGGTCAGAGCACTTGGCTGAATACTAAAATGAATTTGTGTACATCATGAGCACCATGCATCAGATTCTTGTTATCTTTGTGACTTTGTCTTCTTTCTCTGTGTTTCTCTGTAGCTTTGGTCTAGCCCCGGCTGGTCCACTCCAGGTTCTCACTCCCCTCAGCCCAAACCAGACTATTGAAGTCAGCCTCCCCCTCAACACTGTGGGGCCTGTCCAGAAGATGGAGCCCCTCAATAACCTGCAGGTAACTTCCTCGCAATATTGTCTTTTGCTTTCATTTTGTGTGCAAGTTTAGGTGTTGGCAATGTTATTGTTGTTAGAATAAACTCATAAAAGACAGTAAAACATTTTGGGACAGTAACAGATGTTTTAATACTTATGTACACTTTTTCACTCTGGATGGACAATGATAGTTCCCATGAGGCTAGAAGAGCTGAGTGATGGTTTGATGCTGGTTTAATACCACAGACATGTTCACCTGCCTTTGAATAATTTAGTTGGACTGTCTGCAGCATCTGAATTCTCAGAGCTATCAGAAGTGACTGATGTTGAGTCTGATGTTTCTAGGTTGCAGACATCTTTAAGTCACTGCAAGAGTTTGAAAAAAGATTGTATTATTGTCAGTCTGTCCAAATTCTTACCAGGCACATGTAAAGAAAAGTCACAGTTCCTCCCCCTCAAAATTAAAATTGTCTGTATTTCAATCTTATCCATTTATCTTTTTATATCCAACGTGATGACAACAGAGATAAAACATCAAAGAATGGCTTATGATTGAAATACATCAGACGTGATGACTATCTCATGGGACATTAGGTTTTGTCCTTGTCATATGCCGTGTAATGATTCTTGAGTGATGCCTCCTTTGCGTTTTCTCATTAGAAATTCAGTTTCCATGTTATTGAATTCCAGAGCTGCAAATAAAATGGAAATAAAATAAGACGGCCTTCAGAGCAGTTGTGATTAGTTCCAAATAAATAGAGCCGAGGTGGCTGTCTTCTTTTTGATCAGGGCGGTTCTGTTGACTGGGCAGAAGCCCTGAGCAGCTGGAGAGAGGAGATAAGAGTGCTTTGGGGGAATGATAGAGGTGGGGACAGTCATTAGTGGTATCACACCACATGTCAGCTTTGTTTCTCCTGGTCTTAGTTAACCCTGCTAACCCCTTCATCTGCTGCCTGTGGGCGCTGCTTTGAAGGGTACTACCACCCATTTTGATTGAACACTGCCGCTGCACATCACGAAAACACAGTCAATGTCAGCACATTTAATGGAAATGCCATAGTAACTTGGGATGTCATTTTTCTAGGCTGTTTTGCCATAGTAGAGCTGCCTTCTCCTCTAAGCATGCGGATACCTCTCAGTTCAAAATGCAGTCACACATGGGGAGGTTTGTGGGTTTTCATATACCCTGGAAACCCATGGTAGTGATGGAACACGCACAAATGGCTATTTAGTAGTGAACAAAGTCCAAAAAACAGTCCAATATATCAACTAATCTTGTCAAGAACATCGTAAGATGTGTAATATTACAACAAAAATGTTGTACTATCTTCTATCCTGTACCGTTTCAGGTATATTTATTACTGTTTACACTGTAGATATGTAGCGTATTCATTCACCTGACACTATTTGCACTGCTTATACTGTTTACTCTGTTTATACTGACATATAGCCCTCCTGTTTATACTCCTGTTTATACTGTTTTATACTGTTTATTCCATACTTATGTTCATATTTATCCATACTTATAGCCCTCCTGTTTATATTCCTGTTTATACTGTTCATACTGTGTATTCCATATTTATCCCCATATCCCATATTTATCTCCACATTTGTACATACTTCTACTCTGCACTTTACTACTATTTGCACTTCTGGTTAGAAGCTAACTGCATTTCGTTGTCCCAGTACTTGTACTTTGTGCAATGACAATAAAGTTGAATCTAATCTAATCTAATCTAATCTATGTTGGATTTGATGGCCTAGTTTTCTTGGTCAACTCTGGTCCACACAGATACTAATTATTACTTTAGCTTCCTCTTACTAATAGTGTCCCAGTCCTTCAATTTACTGAAATTTAGAATGTAAAGGATTTAC
>CABFOP010094045.1:10847-23782 GCA_900683385.1 Anoplogaster cornuta | reverse complement strand
GAGAGAGATAGAGAGAGAGAGAGAGAGAGAGAGAGAGAGCTCTAACTGATGACATGGTATAAGTCCTCCGTCTTCTCTTCCATCTTCATCTCCATCATCAAGCTGTCATCGAGGACTTGTGGTACCACTGGAGTTGTTTATAAAAGTATTAATATGCCATTTTAGGGAGTAAAAATAAAGAATCGTGTCATTGCTTGACAGGTGCAGTGAGAGACTGACAGGGCAGAGACGCCAAATGGAGTTGAGGAGGTGAAACATGCTGCACGCCAGTAAGGCTGTGGCTGCAGCGCTTCAGACCAACAAGCAGCCCATTGACGAGCCAGAAAAAGACGAATAAGAGAGAGTGTGTGTGTGTACACATTCAGCGTGGTGTTACAGGTGCGTGGACACAAAGCACCTGTACATTCTCCAGTGCCGTTTGTGCCGTGACATGGTAAAGATGTCAATTCATCACCAGGTATGACGTGTCCTCTGGACGCGCAAAGGGAATGTTCCGCACTACGATCCCTTAGTCACCGCCGTCCAATGGGAAAAGCGCTTGAAGGCAAAATCTGAACCACTTGACGTAATTTGATTAATTACAATCATTATGTTGTATCATCGCTGCCGTTGACCCAGTTTCTCCAGCGCACGACTGCAGCCAGTGCTACTCAGGAGGCTCAAAGGGCACGTCGTTGTTCTGGTGGCCTTGCATCTGGATCGGGGATGTAGTGCAGAGTAAACCCACCTCAACTCAGCTTACGTACCTTTTTATTTGAATAGAGTCTGACTTGAATCTTCATGAGATACATTCACAGTGGCCATAATGCTTTTCTGAAAGGATAATTGATTATTTCTTGATATTGGTGGTTTGTCTCGTGACGATCGCCAACTGGAGGCCATAGTTTACCCACCTTTATATTTACCACTACATCACAGGTTGCTTACAGAGGTCATCTAACCATGCAACTGAAGGATGCATTGTGGGTACAGAACCATGCCCAACGCACAGTCAACCAAAGAGAACATAGACTATTCCCTCAAACGCTAGTGATGTTGAAACAGGACGGCTCCACTCTGGAAGCAGACCTGCTACATCTACATCTAGACACTGACAACGATCTGGCCCCGGCTGGATTTTCCATCCAGACTGCTGTCTGAGAGAGAGAGACTACAGTATATTCATCTTAAACGGTCCCACTTTCCAGTCCATAAAAATCAGACATCACCCAAACCAGAGCCTTGCCTTGGACCCCGTTTATAGGAGCAGAGAGCCGGCTTTTCCAGCCAGACCTGTCAAACACAGATATCTAGACTGGGCCTGTTGGACCCTGGTTCCAACACACACACACACACACACACACACAGACAGAGAGCCTCCATACACTCAAAACTCCCAATGCAATGCAGCTCTAGCCTGGCATGGATAAGGTTTCCGCTGCCAGCAGCATCTATTTGCCTCCCACTAAACAGCTATGTCAGATTATATCATAACCTTGACGGTACTTGACATATCCTGTCAGTCCCATTTACTAAAAATATTCCAAATGGGAGTTTTGTATCAGTTACTGGTTTAATAAGGAAAATTGCGCAAAATCAAAAATATAACCAAATGTAATGTAATTACATTTCATTTTCTTTTCTTACTGCACAAAAAAAAAATAATAATAATAATTTTGTGCATTTGTAAACCTTAGAAAGAAGCATGTGGGTGAGCTGATTGAACAGAAAAATGACTAGATTGATGAGAAGGTGTGTACTTTTGATTTTTATTATCCTCAAGTCTGTGTAGTTTAATTTCATAAAAGGAAATAAGATAAAAACTTAATCCACCAGAAATAAAAATGAAAGATACTCTGGTGGGTCTTTCTGGCACCTTGGCACTTGAAATGCTTACAAGGTATGCATGATCGATACACATATTGTGTCTGATTTTGGAGCTCTGTAGACACATCCAACCAGTATTGGTTTGCTTTAAACGTAGCTGGATTTAAAGCGGCATTTCAAGTCTGTTCACACACAAGTCGTCTCACACTTGAACTGGCAGATGATCCTGTATATATAAGGCGATGTCCTCCCAAATCAGATTGTACCCGTGTAGATGTGCTCAGTGCAGCAGTGACTGGTTTAGATGAGTCTCTGTTATTGGAAGGACATGCAGCTCTTGTCTGGAAATCCTGGTGTAAATAGATAAATGACCAGATAAATGTGAAATCGTCCAATAGTGGAAGCTCGATGGTTAACACATTTCTGCTTCAAACAATCACAGTAGGCAAGGTTAGGATCATTACATACTGCAGAATAACTATACTTTAATCAATAAAATGTAAGATTTGACTGGTTGCTTTAAAGGCTTGGCTAGTTGTGGCTGCTACAGTAGTCAGGGGTTTCCCTGCCTATCTACCTGTGTTACTGGCCGCTGCCTTGGTTGAAAATTCTGGCAAAGACGCAAAGGCTTTTTTTTGTGTTTGTAATGAAAGCTATGTTAGCTTAAGTTACTAGGGATGGGTATCGTTAAGATTTTAATGGTACTACTACTCTTACGATACTTCTTATATATCCTGCACTTTAACGGTACTCTTATCGGGTCTTCTTGTTATTTTACTGGGTCATTAAACGCCAGCGGCCGGGGACATTCGCTGATAAAACTCTGTCCCAGCCCATGGTGGCGGGACGGAGCTATCGCTGAAGTGTAGCGCCCACTCTCCAGTTAATACATTACCCCGCCGGAGAGGAAGTGACTTAAGAGCGAGTCTCTATTTCCCCCTATTCCCACTGTAAAGCGCTCGTTATGCTTGATGCATTGGTCATTGCGTGCGCGAACTCTTGACATCAACACAGCACCATATCCATCTATACTGGCGTTTGAGGCGCGCTACTCGCTGCAGTCTTCTCCTAAACTCTTGGCCGTGACAAAGCGATCGTGGAGGTTTTTCCATAGTTTTCTGCAGACCGCCTCGTCTTTTCCTATAATCGCAACAATCTCCCTCCACAAGTTCTGTGCCATCTGGGAATCCCTATACTCCCACATTGACGGATCATAGAGATGCCTGTACAGGCTGCACACGCAGGTGCACGACCAGCCGAAACGACATAAAACTACATAAAAATTACGTCACTTTTGGCACCGGCTGCCGTGTGCAATGCTGGGAACGGCGAGTATAAATTAAGCTTTAGTCACCACAATGTTTTTCCGGGCACTTCTTTTTTTTACCGGTGACATCAGTGATATCATTTGCCGAGCCTATTTTCTAAATTTCTCCAATACCGTGAGCAGAACTGGTAATGTAAATAAGTAAAAATGAACTTAAATATGAAAAAGAACAAAAACTGAATTAACAGTCAAACAGATATTCAATTTAAATCCCTATGGACACTTTCTGTCAAATCGTGATTTTTCTCTTAGGCGCATGGCACTCTAAAAGTGCGCACACACGTTCTCCAGCCTTTGCCACCTTTGTCTCAAAAACAAACCCAGGCAAAACCCTGGTAGCACATCTCAGATCTTTTAATTCCATATGAGGTGGAGCGCATCCCAAAATACTGGTTTTGTCCTCGTGACCATTAATAAGTCTGGGCTAAAGACCAAAGGTTTCAGCCCCGAGGTTTTAAAATGCCCTGCAATAAGGCAGGACATTTTTACAGAAAGGCTTTTATATCATGTGTTTATTTATACCTATTATATTCCTGCTGTATTTGCCTATTTGTTTTAACTCTCTTTTGACAAATGCTACAATAATAAAAGTTCATTCCAATCATTCTTTCGTATTTAGCGTATCTATCAATACAACTGGCAGCCAGAGCATCCTAGAGTGCTTGAGGAGCTGGTGCAGCTATGCAGCTGATGAGAGGAGATAACTGCCACACTGAGCCGTCACTGCAGTGCTGACAGACCGATGCCAAATATAGAAAAGGCCAAACAAAAGCACAGGGCCTTTCATACTTGGCTGGTGGTGCTCCTTAAAATAGAGGGGCCTAACATCAGTACGCCCGCCTCCCTGCTGACACCCCCGGGGAACGTGAGGTCAGAGCACCGAGCAACACAAACTAGAACCCGAGAACATTGTCTGCATGTTCAGTTTACTGCTGGCGGGAGCTATACCCATCTGCGACGAATGCCTGGGGAGTTGATGAAGCCGTGTGTTCTCCTGCAAATGGTGCAGCCAAGCAATCATGCACATTCTACATTTTACATGCCTGTAACAATAAAAAGGCTCACGCTAACAAAAACGTGAAAGTAAGCTTGTCTACTAAAATCAAGAGCATATGTTTCTTTATTGTAAAAAAAAGATTACTTTTTACTACCGTCAACCAGTAAATACATTTACATGACAAGTGATGCTCCAGATTCTTTTCAACCCTCCTTTATTAACAGTTGCACATGAGCCAGTGTCCCCTCTCCGGCTCATAAAAGCCCTCTCGGTGGAATCTCCGCTAGGAAACATGTGTCTTCACGTCCTGTCCTGACCTGGCCTGCGTCTACGGACTCGCTCGCCCCTCCCGTCCAGAACGTTCCATCGCTTCTTCGCAGCGGAAAACCTCGTAAAAGCGCTTCGAGCGGAGAGAGTCATCCAGAGGCAACAGTCGTTAAAAAGGAGAACAAGTGAGATGTGCATTATAGTGGCAGCATCATGTTTACTTTGAAAGGTTAGCAAACTGATGCATTGTCATTTTTGATGCAACTACACTTTACAGCCTCCAGGGAGCAGAGTAGAGTCAAGGTGGCAGCAGTGGCATCTAACCAGAGCTCCCATTCAAACTAGGCGAGAGGAGCTACACTACACAATAAAAGCACCATTATCTGACATTATCTGACCAATGTACATAGTGACTTGAGGACTTCTCATCTCAGAGGGTCTGCCACTGCCCGTCTGTACATTTAAAGTTAGAGAAGCAGGCTTACGAACAGACAGTCGGCGGTTTGAATCCCTGGACTGGCTGGGAAAATCTTGCGTGGGGGAAAGTGAACGAGAAACAATCTCCCCTCCTTCAAAAGCCACCGTCATGGGGTACCCATGTTATTCCAGGAATTCCATGACCAGTGGGAGCCTTCACAAAAGAAAGTGTGCAGGCCTATTGAAATAGCCAGAGAGACTTCAGTGGCAGGTTTCAGTGCAGGCCAGGCTTCCCAAGGCCTGGGGTCTAGATTCAATGTGGTGGTCGACTGATGGGGTCTCTAGAAAAACTCTTAATCAAACTACAGTGACCGTGATTATATCTGCTTCTTATTTTGTAATTAAAACCTTCAGCCGATGGCTTTTGGACTGAACTGAAGCTACTGTGAAAACCAGTTAGCCTGCTTATACACAGCTGTCAAAGATCTGCCCACAAACGGAGCTTGACCTCTTTTCCCCCCTTTTTTGCTCTCATAATGTCATGGTATAAACAAATATGAGCACAGTTTTTATAGTCTTAAATATTGGCGTGCCAGGAATTTTTCAACTCAATAAATGATCACCTGCCAAAGAAAAATTGTGAAGTCAGATATACCAGTATAATGGGTTGTTTGACATCAATCGGGCAAGAAGGCCTCAGTGTTTTCCCACATGCAACTACAAATTCAGATTTATTTCCAACACTACTGAACCTCTCGGCTCCAACTCCCAGTCGACCATGAGAATGAGGCTACAATGGCATTAAAATATCCGTTTTTCAAGACAACAACCAAATCAAATCGGGTCACACGCTCACTTGATAAAAGCAATACAGAAAGATAAAGAAAGATAGAATCAACTGACAACACAGCTGACATCTGCTTCCATGATCGAATCAAATCAATTATGATCTCCACCTGGATCAAGAAACGTATGGGCAGTTGTTTTTTATGATGAGTACTGCTTTGTAGTTTAGATTTTTTCCATTCAACACTTTCCTCCAAGTGTTGCAGCAACTTACCTGACCCCCCCACTCCTCTAGCTGACCATATTAGGGATTGACCAATGTGGGGTTTTGAAGGCCGAAACCAATCATTCTTGTTAAAGCCAATATTTTGTGTTGATATCTTTACATTTGACCATTTCAATATTTTTCTTAAATTCAGTATTCAGTGTTTTCCCCCAGATTTCTATTCTCAGCAGGGTGGAAAAGCCTGAAACAGCATTTAGACCATGGACCACCGAAACACTGAAACCCAGGATGATTAAAATGCCACATTAGAATCAGTTCAGGTTAAGGGCTACCCATAGACAACCAGTGTATAATTGATCAATTCAAACATAATCATATCCATCATATCAGAGGTGGATGACACAAAGCTTTTAAATAAAAGGTCAGTTCTGCTCTGACCCCAGACCAGCAGACTCGGGTATGGTGGCGTCCCAGTAAGACAAACGAGGATTCTGGAGTATCAACAGAACAGTGTTTGGTGTCACATAAACTGTTGTGACTCCCGGCAGGGCATGCACAGTTAAAAGGCTCCCTGGACTAAGCACCCTAAGGCTCGTTCTCCTTCACAGTCCACATGCAGTTTGCATACCGCGTGTGTCCCGCCGACCAGACATACCTTACAGTCAAGTGCAAATTCTTCTAGAGGTCAAGAGAATTGTACAATAACAGAACACAGATTACAGATTACAGTAAGAATTTTCTGCAGTAATGTTACAGCTTTGAATAGCTCACGAGTTGATCAGCTGCCTTCACCTCTTCAGCAACATTAGCAAACCTAGCTTATATAATAATGCTTGTGCACACAGCAGCACTACTTATACAACAATGTGATTAATTATTAAAAAAATGCTAGCGTTATTTTACCGTCATAAAAAGATTTAGCTAAGATATATTACCCTGCATCACTGTATGGCAGTGGTCCACCTAAACTAATAGAGGAAGAACCCAGTAGTTTGTTCTCCCATCTAAATTCATCTGATGGATTATGGGAGTTGTGTGAAAAGCTGCAGTCAAAATGGGAAGATTTAGAGTTAAAATTAAATTGTCTCAATAATACAACTTTCACTTCCTTTTACAAATGACTCAACTATAGGTGAAAAGCCAGTGAATATATGCGCTGGTCTATATCGTATACAAATGCTATTTTCCTTTTCTGTATTTTTCCGTAAATGCGTCTTTCTCTTCCTCATTTCCACTGAAAAGAAACTATCCTTTCTGGCGCGATATGCAGTAGCACATCTGCCCTCCCTCTATCTCAGTTTAGGTTATAGTAAAGGTTGTAACAAAACTGACCCTATTTGGACACGTTCTCCTTTAAAAAAATCACCAATTCTAAACACTAACCAAAAATGTGAAACAGGAGTGATTTTTGACAACGACAGGAAAAGACAGTAGTTCAGTCACATTGATTCTCACTGTTCCTCGTCTAGACTGTTTCTGCCCACTTTTAATTTTGTGTTGTTTCTTTTGTTTTTTAGTCTCGTTTTATTTTATTTTTTTGTTTGTTTTAACCATTTTTCCTTTCTTTTTTTTCTTGTTACAGACGGTGTCCTGCCACTTATAAATGTGTGTAGAGGATCACCTGTCAATGAGGGTCCCAAACAGCAGCCTGATGGTCCTCTGGATGTTCTCGGTGCACAGCCAACTCCACTGCTCCCTCATTAGCAGACACAGGATGTTTAGAGCCACCTCAGCCAGCGCAGTCTCAGACACTAAGCCCAACAAAGGCAAATACAAAAAAAACAACACAATTTACAATACTGCAAGACAATTATTGAGTGGTATGCTTGAACATCTTTGCCTTTTGAACATGTACTTTCATGATACGATGATGGTTTAATGGTGTACAGTAGTTCAAGTTCGGAATTTGAGCGGCATCTAAAAGGAAGATATTTAGTGAGTCTAAAATCAACTGTTGGGGCACATTTGATGAACATGCAGGACTTCAAATTTCCTTATGTATGCACTTATCAATACTGCCCTCAAGTGGTGAGACTGAAATGGTGCTGGCTCTGATGAGTTGAGAGATTTCTCCTCCGTCTATTGCTGCATTCCCATCGTATGGGACACACAGTAAACATGAGCTTCCTACTAAAAATGATTGTTCACCTTAGCTAAAAGCTGGTAAATATGAAATAAAATATATAAATAACCATACCATAATAACCTAATGAAGAAGATACCATTCTCCCTTCTCCACCATTATGAACTCAAATGTATCACACTTGCGAGTCATTGCTTTGAACCATCAAGTCGTTCTGAGTTATTCCCGTCTGACATGAACGCAGCACATTTGTCTTCGGGGAACCGTCAGTTTGGGAGCTGTCTGCAGTGGGACCATGAGGGTCTGGCCAGTGAGGTCGGACCAGACACTACATTCACCCTGACCGTCTGGACCACCAGCGTTTCTCTCCTTCAACCAGGTGATGACCAGACACCCAACGTGGACGTAAAAACAGCCAATTTGGATTCAATTAAAACAGGGAAACTCTCATTCAGTGAAGGCAGAGATAGTTTCCATATGATGTCAATGAGATCATCCTTTTTTCCTATGGCGATTCCCTGAGACGGAGAGAGACGGAGCAACGATGGCATGTGATGCGACAAGGTGAGCAGTGGAAATGAGACAGGATCCTGTATCCGTTCTGGACTTAGGCAAGGTAGCCCTTCGTCCCTGCAGATCACCTTCTCAACAGGGAGAATCATATTCAGACAAAGCATCTTGAGACGAAAATAAATCGTTCTCTGTGGATTTTTTTTTTTTAAACTGCATTTCACCATAAATGACAACTTTTATCTTTGGAAAGGAGAAGTGAAAGGACCGAACTGAGTGCCCGTGACACCAAGTTACATTCCTGTGGATTCAGCCCTTCAAAGCTGCGGTTGATCGTGCCGTGAGCTCGGTCTGAGGACCAGACAATGACTGGAACAGGGAACAAGCTGTCTTCAATCACATGGTCCACTGGAATTATATCAAGACACTTAATGGAAAGTGATGGAGTCGGGCAGACAGGGAAGTAGGGCGACAAGAGGCGTCGGTGAGTCAGTCAGTTGGTCAGACACAAAGGGAAACAGAAGCAGACAGACATAAAACAACAAGCTAGAATGAGTCTGGCGAGTAGACGTGAGGACTGCAGGGGTGGTTGCGAGAGTCATTTATATTTGACATCCCACCCAACACGATGATCTTCATTACCGTTCTGCTATTTGACTTTTGGTGCTACCTCTTGCCAATGTCTACACACGGTGTAGCCACGTGCTAATGGGGCAATCTGGTCATCGAGAGGCAAATTCAGGTCAGTCTAGCTAGGGGTGAGACTCAAGGAAATTTAATGAGCAGAATCTAATTAATAAAAGGACATAAAAGTTATATTATTGTGGAAATTTAGCCTTAGCCTTCATGCCTTAGCTGTGAATTTTCATCTGTGTTGTAAAAGCTAAATTCAAGACTCTTCGAGACCTTTTTAAATTCTACCTGGAGTTGAATTTAAGACCAATTCAAAAACCAAAATAAAGACTTCTCATATATTAGAGGACCTGCAGATACCCTGTTCACACGAGTCAAACGAGCCCCTTCACGTATTCAGAAAGAACTACACATCATTGCCGTGAATGTGCTGTGGAGATGGACACAATCTGCAAAAGAGAATTTTAATTACTGCAGCAAAACGAAAAATCTTAGTGAATTCAACCACACTGCTCTGCGGTCCAGGCAAAACCACCAGACAAAGCACGAAGGTAAGGCCAACAAGAGCTACGCACAGCTTGGTGGATGGAAGAATTGTATTTGGCCCATATTTAACACACTAGAAAATGGTATTAAATGAACTAAAATCTGGGTCTTTTTAATCCAACATGTGGCCAGTGGCAGCACTAGGCCACCAGACTCCAACATATTCTTTGTCCCATGTCCACCCCCCTCCACCATGTTCTTACCAGGATCCTGATCATCTCCTCTGGATCCATCCTCCTGACAGCCACAGCCTTCTGATTCGCTGGCCAGCAGACTGTCCTCCCCCTCTGGTATCACCTCTGGATCTCGCACCGCCGGCCCGTTGGCCAGCCCCTCCTGTTCGGTGATGAAGGTCTCCAAATCTCCCAAGGACATACCGTTGAACACCTGGGAGAGCAGGGAGGGAACAGAGGAAGGAGATAAGATGGAAATAATAAGTGTAGTTTTGTATTTTGCGCAATAGATTTCTCAAATGTTTGTGAACTTTTAAGTCACAGGTTTAACAGGTTATGAGGTTCAGGACGATGGCATGGTACACGTTATTCAGACAGCCCTTCACATGGCTTCAAACAGTGTTTCTATTTGCAAAGACCAGAGAAATGTATTAAAATAATATTTAAACTCAGTGCTATGTAATGATAATTGATTAGATCAGATTTATCTTAAAACAAATATAGATTATGGACCGGTCATTGTTCCTTCTTGTGAAAGGGATGTACACATTTACTGAAAAATACACATTGTATCTCATCCTACATGGGTGTTAGTCTTATTATTGTAAGTAAACTGTAAATATTGTAAATAAATATTTTTACAAAAGGATAAACATGGATGTGCTTTGGTTTCAGGCTTTCCTTTCCTTTTTTCCCTCATACTGAATTTTTTAAACTTTTTTAATCAAAAAATTTAAATTACAAATGTGTCTTGTGAAAAGCACTTTCAAAACACATCCAACAGCCTGGCAACACAGTATGATTTAGAAAGTACCTGAACAGAGCCTACACTTTGGATTTATAGCTCATTCTTTCAAGGACATGACATCACACAAGCTCATTGGCATACTTCGTATTCTATGTCATCATGTTTGTATTTGAGGATTCCATTAATACTTTAAGTCTAAAATCGATTTTTTATTACTTTTGCATTCACTTTTCATTGTCATTGTCATAATGCTTTCTTACAATACAGTCAGCTGTCCCTCGGGGTGTTTGTATTGATCTGCATGTATTAAGCAACGACGCAAGAGATTGATCATTTAGAGAAAGGCATTACAAGGCCATATGCTTCGACCGAGTAATAAGTTGCGTAATACATAGGGCTGCAAAGCAGTCATGGGGAGCGCAAAGAAACAAAGAAAGGAAGAAAGAAGTCATACAAAAGAAAGAACACATGAAGAGCATATGAAGAACAACATCTTGACAGCATATACTGTATACAGGGTGTGTAAAATGTGCATTGTTTTTGTACATTAAGTGTCTAGGTGTGCGTTGTAAAAGCTACAGACATTATTAATGCATTCCTTTTACACATTCCATACATGAAGGTTAGTATTCATCTCACGTTTTACAATAAACTAAGTAAATAAACTAAATTATCAAATTTCAAATGATTTCATACTTCAAACTGTGGTTTGTGGTGGCGGCTGAAATCGGGGATGTCGATGCTTCGGTGGGAACAAGAACCTGCATCCACTTGAAATCAGCCATCTAACCCTCTTAATACAACAACACACTCCTGTTGCTTCTGTCAGCTAAGTAACAACATAAATACTACAAACTGACCGAGACTAATCAACAGAAGCCTGTTTTGGACATTCCTGTCCACACAGGAGTGCCAGTTCTATCGAAGTCCCAATGAAGGCAGGCTACTTACTGTGCTGCTTTGCGCCCAACTGAACAACACCGGAGGTCTCACGTCCGAGCCGTTCATAAAAGGGGAGTTTTTACTGGAGAACTTCAGACGAGACCTGAGGAGTGTACACACACACACACAGGAAGCACTAAATCAATACTATCTCCTTACTGTGTCTCTCACCATCATGATCAAATCAGATCTGCATGTATCTGATTCCCGAGCGTAGCAGCAGCAGTCATTCATGATGTCTGGATGCATTGTGAGCTGAAAGTCACCATGAAATGCAAATAACACTCAAAGATCAATATATCATTGTCGAATGAATAGTGGTCGAGACAATTGGCAGCCTCTAATTTCTCAAATTAAGACACTAATCATCTACATTTCTCATAAACCCTGCTGCTTCCCGGATGAACAGAGGATAATGGTGCGTTCCATTTGAACTGGGAAGTCGGAATTTCCGAGTTCCCAGTCGGAAATTTCAACTGGAACGCCCCCTGAAGTTATATTTCCGACTCGTAAAGTCGGAAGAACCTCGACAACCCCGACCTCAAGATCCAAGATGGCTTCTCCTAAGTGAAAGTTGTAATAATATACTGTTTTATAGCACTTCTGTCTTATTTGTGTCTCATTAAATCAGTCATACACACAGTACTGTCCAACTTCTATCTGTGAACTAGGGCTGGGCTGGGCGATAAAATCTTGGCTTGGTAGCTCCTATCTGGCGTTGATTGTATTCAGCATGTGGATGAACCCAGTGTTACGCCAGTAGCGTAGTTCCTTTGGTGAATGGGGCGGTGCGTAGCGAATGTGTGCGGTAGCGAGTGTGTGCGAGAGCGTGAGAGAGAGGGGAAAAAAGGCGAAGGAAAAGGAGAATAGGTTAGCGGTGAAGTTGCCGGTTAATGCTTTCCTATGAAAAGGAAAGGCTAACACCAGGCTTTTCAACTTTATACAGGCACCATATCTGTGGCGATGTGAAACGCCACCGCATCTGTAATGTCTTTCCACCGGAGCCCCTTCTTGTCATATGGGATACTACGGGGAAATGATTCCCCTAATGTTACCTGCTTTTTAGCAGGTGTTTTAGGGCTGCTGCTGTCTTGTGCAACTCAAAGTGCCTCACACTTCTCCCACTCGGCTGCCTGCCTCTGTTTGAGACGCTGGAATCAATTAGTTGTGCTGCCACAGACTTTAGACAAACGTTACAGTGGACAGTGGTTTGCTCGAGGTCTGACGCTGCAAAACCGAACCACTTCCAGACCACTGAGGACAGTTTTTATTTTATTAGCGCATGCTGCCATGTTGATATTCTACCTGTCTGAAGAGAACTCTCGCGTTACTATGAACTAGTACCGTACCGTAATTACCCAAGTTAAAGTGAAAATCAATTTTCATTTTTAAACATCGTCCTAAACCATAAATTCGAATTAAAGGTAGGAGAGGTAATTTTTTGAGAAGCATTTTTGGTTATATTTGTTGAAAT
>CABFOP010094045.1:0-10827 GCA_900683385.1 Anoplogaster cornuta | reverse complement strand
GGCTGCTGCTGTCTTGTGCAACTCAAAGTGCCTCACACTTCTCCCACTCGGCTGCCTGCCTCTGTTTGAGACGCTGGAATCGATTAGTTGTGCTGCCACAGACTTTAGACAAACTTTACAGTGGACAGTGGTTTGCTTGAGGCTGCAAAACCGAACCACTTACAGACCACTGAGGAGACAGTTTTTATTTTATTAGCGCTGCCATGTTGATATTTGACCTGTCTGAACTTGTCTGTCTGCGTTACTATGAGCTACGGGAGCTCAGGGAAGCGGTGGCAGCTCAGTACCGTAATTACCCAAGTTAAAGTGAAAATCAATTTTCATTTTTAAACATCGTCCTAAACCATAAATTCAAATTAAAGGTAGGAGAGGTAATTTTTTGAGAAGCATTTTTGGTTATATTTGTTGAAATTGTCTTATATATCCCGACAGCAATCAATAAATCAAGAAAAAAATGAAAAAAATCTGGTGTCTGTAGCGGTCGCAATACTGTAATTTATGGTTTAAGTACGTCCTACCTGCCTGTTAACTTGACCTTCAGCTCGAATTAAATGATTAGATGGCCCAATCGGCCGGAATGAAATGATTGGATGGCGTACCTGCTTGTCGACTTCCATTCCCAAACAACCAGGAAACCAGACTCCCAGAATTAGAGACTGACCACGGTGCGACAGAGTCCATTATCATATTCACACCGTCCCCCAAGCGACAACGGGCAAGCGGACTACCGTACACCACATTTCCCACACCCGCTCGCACGTCGGTGGGGTTCGGCACTGAAATTCGGCACTCTTCTCTCGTCGCTACTGAGGTAAGAAATCTTACCTATTGCACCTTTAATTGATCAAATCAATTTACTGTATTACCCAGCTCTATTGTGGACATGTTGCTACGGTGTTTGTATGCACAAAATACCACGTAATGCGTTGTTATTCACTGGTATGGTAACAGTGGCTAACCTGGCTAGAATGGGCTAATCTTGGTTTTCCGAATTGTTGTACTGGAATGCGGTCAACTCGGGTGTGTCGTCATTCCCAGTTCCGACTTCGGACTTCCGAGGTAAATGGAACGCAGCATAAACATGTTGGAAGTGATCTTTAATTTTCCCACCAAATCCTTTAAAGGCTTTAAAGCCTTCTAGCGATGGTCTCGTTTGTTTACGGTAATTCTAATAATGTCTCAAAATGAATGTGGTAACGATTTAATGATGTTAAAATGCACAAAACAACTACGTTTTTATGTGTGGGTTTGTGTTTCCTGTATATGTAAGTAAAGTCAAATTGTAATGTGTGTTAAAGCTGTAAGTAAAAGTTAATCTGAATAAATGTCCATACTTGTTCTTCTTGTCAGCTATTATTTTCCCTCCGTCGATCTCTCCCTCATTGTCCTCTGTTGGGCTCTGAGGTTCTGAACGAGGAAACGCTGTCTTCAGCGTGTCAACGATGGCGTTCACTACAATCTATACACACACAGCATTACAAACAGATTATTAGCCATTTTACAGCATAGATAAACTTTTCTCACAATCGTGGTTATTATACTGCATCATACTCTGGTTATAATGTCCTTAAATGTCTTATGAGCACTACCTGATGTGTCATATAGTGAAACATTTAGGACCAAACCTTGTCTATGCGTGATACAATAAAAGGCTTCTTGACAAAGGCGATCCTAGCGTCTGTATTGAGAGCCAGAAACTCCTGCATCTCTTCACTGTTGGCTGCTTCAGGGATCGCACAGAGTTGCTGAGAAAGAGGACAGAGCGCTGATCAATTCCTTTTGCCAGTTTGGCCGTGATGTAAAAATCCAGGACTTTTCCATGACTTTCCATAACTAAGTCCAAGCACTTTCATGACATGAAAATGTTCATCCTAGTTGGTTAATGTTATTTTTCTAAAGGGGTCAACTGTCTAAACCACTATCTAACAATAGCAATAAATGTGTATATTCCTGTGTGTAAAGTGACCCATTTGTAAAATCCCCTGATATTCCCTGACTTCTCCATCGAATTCCCTTACTTCCTGTGTTTGGAAGACTCCTCTCAATATTCCATGATATTCCAGAAATTCCATGACCAGTTGAAATCCTATTTTACAAAGTAGGTATTTCAGAGCCTACACAGTATTTCTATGAAACAAGAAACTAAATTTAAAGCTTTTGTCGCATCATTATACTCTCAACATATTGCAATTCAAGCTGCATAGCCATATGGGTTTACAATGGCATTATGCTAGTTTTACCTGCTACCACGGGTCTGGACAATGAAAGCCATAACGCTTAACACACACATGCAGTTTACTGGACTACTAACCTTTAAAAAGGTCTCCAGCAGTCCTTTCCTGGCTTCTATCTTGTCACTGTCCATGTTTCCAAACGGCATGTCTGGGAATATTTTCTTTGGGCCTTTCACACCTGAACCACAGCAGTGAGATTAGTCCACACGCTGTGAAAACCTGCAATGTTGACTCGATGCATTCACCTAGACGTCAAGCTAGGATAATCTGACCCAGAGTCCACCCGTCCTACCTTTAGTAAGTTTCCGTAATTCTGGTTTCTCTTCCAGGCGTGTCTGCAGGTTGAGGAACTCGCTGTATCGCCTGTTGACCGTGTGATAGGCCACCGGCTGGACGGACACTGGACTTTCACAACCTGCGTCTGCATCCTCAGAGCCTTGCTGGACGCTCCCTGGGTCACAGCCTATCACCGTCTCATACTGCAGACCAAACACAACAAGGTTCTTTGTTCATTTGCATTCACACTAACCATGCCTAGCTCATTGCTGTCACTGTTGTCGTTGCGTAAAACATACCAAAGAGTGTAAACAGGGTACAGGCCGCAAGGGTTTTGAAGGCCGATGCAGATCAGATACTTTTGGACTGAAGCTTCCGACAGCTGATAATTTGTGTCAACATTCAATATCTTCAAAGTCGACCTTCTTCATGCCATTATAACATTATAACCAATGTGAGCCCAAGATGTCTCATTAGAATCAGCTCAGGTTCAGGGCTTCCCATAGACAAACAAGTGTAGTATTGATTCTACAATAAATATGTAATCAAACTGTATCATAGCCATCATATCAGAGGTGGACGTCACTGACTGGCCCATATGTGAATTTTAAGAAATATTTTAAATAAATACCTTGATGGTGTAGAGAGTATAGGGGTGGGAGCCGGTGCCTCTGTGCTCCTTGGCTGTGATAGTGCCGGTGATGCGGAGGTTCTGGATGATGACCGGTCCCTCGGGGCTGCCGAGGGGCTCAAAACTGAAGGATGGCAAAGGGGAGGAGACCTGCAAGGGACTGACCACAGTCAGCTCATTGGAGTTACCCAATCCCACCTGTTCTACCACCAGAAGAAGCTCTCTGGATGGATTTACAGAAGGGGAGCTACCCTCCTTGTCCAGGTCCTGGAGGCTGGTGGAACTAGGGGTCCTCTCTGCTGCTCTTAATAACGAGGGGCCACAGTCATCAGGTTGGTCTACTGGTTTTGAGTTCACCAGGACCACTAGGCCGGGGTAAACATCCTCCAAGTCCATGCCATTGTTGTTCTCAATAGGCATGGCACATTCTTTCTGCCTATCATATAGGCCTTCCTCTTGGCCTAGCATGACTAGGGAATCGATGGAGTTGCGTTTATAGTCGGCCAGTGGAGAGTCCAGGTCAGAGTCGTTTTCCTGGTAGAAGGGGTTTGACTTGCCTGGTCTCAGGTAATTTCTTAGAAAAAGTCGAGTAGGCTCTTCTTCTTCAATGTTGTTCTGTGGACAGTACAACTCCTCGGAGTCAATCACGTCGAAGGCAGCCAGCTCAGGCACGGCTGTCTCTGCCTCACTGGCCATTTCGATCTCGACGCTCAAAGTTACAGGACATGAAGGCAGTTCAGTGCATTTTGGAGGTCCATGTTTGGTCTCCTGCTGTAGAGCTAGCTGCGATTCAGCAGGTGGTGGTGGTGGTGGCGGTGGTGGTGGTGGTGGTGGTGAAGTCAGTGGCTCTGTTGCAAATGATTCTTGCTGTTTAGTGAATACTTCCACCATGATTACATTTATCCAGTCTGGGTCAGATATTTTGGTGATGAGAGGGAGGAGGACGTTGCAGGTGATGAGCTCTCCAACAACAAACCGCCCGGTGCGGGTCTCCAGGTTAGGCGGTGGGACCAAAACATGCAGCATCAGATCTACTATTGTCCTGGCGTAGTTGACCTCCATCGCAGCGCTGGTCGTGGCACGGTGAGGAGTGCTAACCCTGGAGTACACCTTCCACAACTGGTCACTCTCATCACTGTTGTTTGCTGCTGGAGGCCTCTGCTGCTCAGCCACCAGCTCCTTGGCTCTTAGGTAGTTCTGCAGGTGGCAGCCACACAAATCCAGGGCCCTCTGGGTCAGCTCCTGTGATGACATTTCAAAACCACCATGTAATGTGTAAAACACCAAGTGTGAAGGTGTTTTAAAATTCCCTGACTTTCACAGATAATCTATCAAAATCCTTGATTTTCCCTGTCTGGAATACATTCCCTCTCTAAATTCCACGATATTCCAGAAATTCTATTACCAGTGGGAACCATGCACAATAAACTGATAATCCCATATGATCATGCTCACTGTATAAGAACACATAATTCTTACTGAAACATTTTTATCTTTAAAGGTAGTACGAGTGTTTTTTTTGTTTTGTTTTGTTTACCTCATTAGCAGCGAGCGAAGGATGGCGCCGTACGTTGCTGAAATGTGGACTGGTGTGGTAAATGTGGTGTCCAGAAGTCCACTTGCCCAATATAGTTCAGTTATGGTGTTTCAGCAATAAAGGTCCATATCGCGGCGTAGTCCGGGTGATACTTCTGTGAGATGGATTTCCTGAATGCTTTCCTCTGTAGCAGCGAGCAAATAATGGCGAATTACAGCACCAAACCTCACCGACGTGAAGACGGGTGTGGGAAATGTGGTGTCCAGAACTCTGCTTGTCCGTTGTAGCTTGGTTAGTGATTTTTAGCGATAACAGCCCCAATCCCACCATGATCCAGTCTATTCTACTCAGAGTCTGACTTCCTGGTTGTTGGGAATGCAAGTCGGCAGGCAGGTACACCATCCAATAATTTCATTCCAACCAAATGGATCATCTAATCATTTAATTCGAGCTGAAGGGCAAGTTAACAGACTTATTACAGTATTACAGCTGCTACAGACACCAGATGTTTTCCATTTTTCTTTCAGAGGACTTGATTTATTGATTTCTGTTGGGATATAAAGACAATTTCTACTAATATAACCGAAAATGCTGCTCAGAACATTGCTCGTACTACCTTTAAGTGTTAGCATTAGTCTTTCAAGTGCCCAGAAGAACACACTTACCTTCCTGTCCAGCTGTCTAGCACGTTTCTTCAGCTCCATGGCCATGGAGATCATGGCGTCCTGCACCTCCATTTCAAAACCACTCTCAATGCACACGGTGGAGTACCAGGAAGAGACAAAGTCCCTGATGATTTTCCTCACTGTGTTGTGGATCTCCTGTTCTAGCTGCTGCTCATCCTCCAGAGAGGGTGGAACCTGAAATATAGCAGTAACTTAGAAGCTATTTAGCAGAAATGACAATGAGAATTAAGCTGTTATTCTAATAATTCAGATTTGTACCAATCCTACTGTCAAGCCTTTAATTGATATTATTAAGAGGAGCTGAATTAGTATTTTACCTGAATCAAATCAGAAAGTTAACAGGGGTTTTTGAAGGCATCATATCTTTCATATTGGAGTATACAATACTGACAGGCCAAGATCCAATTTTCATCACCTCCCGTCTGGACTATTGCAAAGAGTCTTATCCGGGGTCCCAACCAAATCCCTGGAAAGGCTCCAGTACATTCAGAACTCTGCTGCCAGGATTCTCACACGCAGAATATCACCCCCACCCTCATCCACCTCCACTGGCTCCCTGTCAAGTACCGCATCACCTTTAAAATCCTGCTCCTCACCTCCTGCTCCTTCACGCCCGTGCTCCCCAGTACCTATTGGACCTTCACTATACTTACACCCCTTCCCGAAATCTACATTCTTCTGACACGGGACTACTCACCACCCCCCACACCAGGTTGCGGACTCTCGGGGACAGAGCCTTCAGAGTGACTGCCCCCACCCTCTGGAACTCACTCCATGTGGAGGTCCGTAATGCTGGGTCCACTGGAAGTGTTTAAACAGCGACTGAAGACCTTCCTCTTCAGCCAGGCCTTTGGACCCAGCTGCTGAATTGTGGCCCTGTCCTTTTCTGCCTTTTTGTCTGTTGTCCTTTGTTTGTCTTATTGTCTTCCAACCTGTTAGCCTAGTTTGTTTTTTTCAGAGGACTTGATTTATTGATTTCTGTCGGGATATAAAGACATTTTCTACTAATATAACCGAAAATGCTGCTCAGAATATTGCTCGTATTACCTTTAAACAAAACTAACACTAGAGCTGGAAAACAAAGTTAAAGTTTTAACACTTTGAGCCCTTTTACCTGCTCCAGGGTGATGAACCTCTCCAGATGAACCACACTGTTGGACTCCAGGACGGCCTGTGAGCCAAGCCAGCCGCCCAGCACCACCAGCAAGCTGGTGAACACACACAGCAGCCAGATGTTCACCAGGAGGTGGAAAAGCACTAGCCAGGCAAACACAACACCGAAGCCCAACAAGCTCCTCTGTCCCAACACCTCCGCCATGGTGCATTGGCAGCTCATGTCTGGCTCGGCCCCCTCAGGATGAGATGTGGAGACCACTCATAGCGGACCTTCAAATACAATTAGAATGGGGACTATTGAGTTATGGATCAAAACATGCAGCGATACAAGCAGCTTGGTTTCATTGATTTTAAATAGGCAGACAGTCAGGCTGTATCTGACGACATATCTTTAGATCAGACAAACAACATAGTATTGCATCCTGCTGAAAATAACTAGTGTTGCTGAACTAGACTGCCGAATATTTTATTTCACCAGCCTTATTTAGCCTAATTAAATTAACCAATTAGTGAATTGTCGTGGTAGCAGGACATTACTACCCGTTGACCAAAATATACTTACACTTATCATGTTAACTAACGTTAGGTAACGTTATATATCTAACAGCTGCTGGATCGCAAAAATTATCCAATCCATATCCGGCCTTATTTGCTAGCTTGGCTAACGGCCGTTATTCGTTTCTCTGTTTCTCTGTGCTAATAAACGCAGCTACCTAACTGTTAGCTTGGCTAGCGTTAGCCCCGATACCTTCCGTTTTCTCTGTTATTGAGAAAACGTCACGCCATTAAAAAAAACATTTTTTGTTTTCTTATCGGCAAATGAACGTTATCGTAGCACATGGCTGAAGACCTTCGGCGAATCGCGGGGAATCAATGAAACATTGATTCGTTTGCCAATATGCAAACAAATAGCCAAAACAACATTAACTTAGCTTAATAAAGCTAACGTTAGGTGCCTCAATCAGACTGACCAAGTAACATTAGTTAGCTAGAACTTTATAGAACACTTGCATGCACATTCCAACCTTAAGTGGCGTCCTGTCATATAATGGTATATGCCTTAATTAAATAGTTAAATATTCAACCTATAAAAGTTGTCATGAGAAATATTGGGAGCTTACATCATGTTGACAGCAGCGATGACAGCTCCGTCTGTTTGTTTACTTCCGGTATCGTGACGTTATTCGTGACGTGACTGCATTTGTGTCCGAGCGGCTCTGCAGGTGGATGATATTTGGGAGACTTGGGAGCGTTCACGTGTTCAACCCAGTGATGTGATACGGAAGAACTGGAGAAGGTAGATAGTAGAAAGTGGCCGCCCATTCATTTAAACGAAAGTTGCTCACCAGCGCAGACGCCAAAACATGTCTCTTCCTGGTTTATGGAACCAGTGGTTTATATATGGGATGGAACATGTGCAGTCTCGCTCGCGGTATCACGTGTGCATGTCGGGCACGAGCGAGCCTGGCGTCATGGGAATGGCCAGTCTGATAGTAGAGGAGTGGCAGAGTGTTAAGAGTAGAGCTGAGCAGAGAATCAGAGCTGAGAGCTGCTCTGATTGGACAGTTTTGACTGGCAACAATTTAAATAAATACAGGAATATCCTGAAATTCATGATCACCTGTCCTTCAATACTTAATGTTCATACATGTAGGTTAAATAAAGCTGCTTTACATTGTGTAGGCTACTTTAAATGCAATTTAGGAATTAATTAGGATCATCATGAGATTGCTTTGTATCATTATTTGCAATGTGCATGATGCATTTGATAGCAACACATAGTGTTAATTATTTTAAAATATTAATACTTTTAATATTTAATACATACTTTTAATACATACCTATACTTACTTAATATATTAAGTAATTCTGAAAGCTATAAGCATTTTGCCATGGTGTAGTCTAAAGTTTGTGCTACAAAGAGGCTTACTAGCTACACTACATTTTGTTCCATGAAATGAAACACATCAGCTAACATCAGTTTTCATCATTCAATTACTTTTTATATTGATTGATGCTAGCTAAATGCTTTCGTTTGGAAATGTGTGTAGATGAGAGGGTAAAGCATGCAGTGCATCAGTGCATTTTGTTAGCCAAAGTCAATATTAAAAGTAACTAAAATTCACAAAGGTGATGCTAGTGGATGTAAACCATGGAACAAAGCGTAGTAGCTAGCAGGCCTCTGTGTAGCACAGACTTTATTTTGCCACTTTTCAAAACATCAGCACCTATGGCATACAAAATGATGCAAAATGACAACGTCCACTTACGGATTCTATTGTCGAATAGTTCTCAAGTAATGAATGAAAACAAAGTTGAGGTGAGTGGTATGTTCAAGAAGGAAGCTTGTATATACCATCTTCACCATTAGGCATGAATGCAGAATAGTTGTACTTAAAGGACACAAACTCAGTTTCAGTTTGGAACACCTTGTACACCTTGATGTCATCCTTGATTAGAGTCTCCAACATTCTTGCTTTGAGAGACACTTGTTCATGAGAATGTAGGAATGTTGTGTATTCTGGCATATTTTACAACCATGTGACTCCCAAAGTTGTGTGCAGGTACCCTCGAGGATCCTTATACAATTCAATACTAAATTAACAACAACATCCGGTTTGGTCAGACACTCCTAGGAACACAATTGGCAGTGTTCGCGGGTGGGAAGCCGGCAAGGGTATGAGTCCTGGTTGTTACATTAGCGCCTCCTTCTGGTCGGTCGGGGTGCGTTACACTCTCCCGGTGAAGCTGCTTGCTGTCAGGTGAAAAGAAGTGGCTGGCGACTCCACATGCATCGGAGGAGACTGAGAGAGGGCAGCGCAACGAGCAGGACTGTCACGGGAATTGGCAACTACTAAATTGGGGAGAAAATTGAGTAATGGGTAGCTGCAGACAAACATGGCGCTGGAGCGTGGGCATGTCGACACAAATGGTCGTGTCAACGCGCATCAACACACCCCGACACCCTAATCCTAACCTTAACCCTCACCTTAACCCTGCCTACTTGTGTTGACACGCCCATTTGTGTCGACACAGCCACGCTCCAGTGCCATGTTTGACTGCAGCTACCTGTACTTGAGAAAATGGGGTAAAAAAGAAAGAAAAAATAATAACAACAAACAACTTCAGATATGGGGCTCCCAGGGATAATATTTTAAAAAGTTCGAGAACCCTTTCTTTAAAATACAAATTGGGTGGCTTGAATATTGTCTTGGATATTAAGCCATTATGAGGAACAACAATTTATGTATTTTCATTCTCACAGTAAGCCCTGACCTAAAATGCCACAAAGGAAACTAAAGCATGGGTACGTCTGCTGACTCAAACCTGCATAGCACTTAAATGCCAGCCTCAGATGGATGTATTCTACAATATGCTACTTGTTTTGGGACCATCAAACATTCAAAATCTTGAATGAAGAGGATGTCAGACCTCCTGAGTGATAAAATCTCTCTCTCTTTCTCTTTTCTCGTTCCATATTTGTTTTTCCAAAGATACATTCAATGGACCAGAGCAATTGTGCTGACAACTGGGGCCTTTTTCTGAATCCTCAGCTGTGAGAGCTGTACATTGCACATTATACATTAACCAAGTTTCTCCAATGACCTCAGTATTTTACCATACACTAACAAAAAAGTTGAATAAAACTTGCCCCTTGACCCTAGACAATGCTGTGATCAGCTATGTATAGTCTATATATTGCTAGATCGTTTTGTAACTTATATAATATAGACAATCCCCTCCGTCTTTAAGGCCTTTGCTGATCGAAATCAACCCTCATCCCACACTTACTTGGAAATTATTGTTACTACAGACATTTACTCTAATCCCATACCGTTCTTCAACTAGAAGGCTTCAGACAGGTAAGTGTTTCTGGCAACAACAACAAAAAATTCTGCAAAATGTGTCTGACGCCTTTCCAATTCAGCTGTTATAGTTACAATGTTAAAATGTTTTCTGAATAGTTTTCCTTTTCATACACAGGACCGATCATAGCTTCACTTTCAGTTGTGCAAAATGAGGTCTTCACTCGTCAGTATGCTTCCTCAAATTGTCCTGGGTTTCACCTATCTGTCAGCTTAAATTATAGTGATGTAAGGAATATGAAAATGACAGATTTGTTATAAATTGCTGCATTCTATAAAAGCTACTTCATTTTGAAAATATGGACCATCATTTTCACCAGTAAATTCAATAAAATACATAAAACATTAAGAATTTAATCTAGCCTTGAGTTTGGCCACGTACCCTCCACATTTTGCTGGAACCTTTGAATGAATGAGCAAAAAAAACTAAACTTTTTCCAGGTCAGATAAGGTTAGGGTTAGTTAAATTATTGAGGAGGGG
>CABFOP010094027.1:0-12732 GCA_900683385.1 Anoplogaster cornuta | reverse complement strand
GTGAAAGCATAGAGGCAACGTAACCTCAACTGGAGTATGTTTGGCTGACAGGGACAACTGGACCATGCAGCCGGGCCCTGGTCCTGCTCCTGACCTGACCGATGAAGAGAAGAAGATTATAAACGATGTGATCGCCCGTGCTGAGAAAATGGAGACCATGGAGCAGGAGAGAATTGGGTGAGACCTCACGGACCGATGGACTGATCTCTGCAGATAGAGACAGAAACACTCGTTGAGACAGATGTGATGTGTATATCTGGACCTGGGATAGTAAACTGCGACACGTTCAGTAAGATTTGACTTTGTGTTGTTGCAGGCGCCTGGTAAACCGTCTGGATGACATGAAGAAGACCGTTTGTGGGGATGGAGTGTCACGCTGTTTGCTGTGTGGGGAGCAGCTGGGCTCACCTGGAGTCAGCTCAGTGGTGTGTGAGGACTGCAAAAAGGTAGAAATGAGCCAGCAATTCTAAGGGACAACAACACAACACACTCCACTGTGGCAATTCTGATAAAGCTTGACAAAATGCAATGAGTCTGTGAGCTGTGCATTTTGCGATGTTGTAAATAGCGAGCAGTTGGAAACCTTTCGTTTTCTCTTGTAGAACATGTGTACCAAGTGTGGAGTACAGTGTAGCAGTCGGCCACGCTCTGTGTGGCTCTGCAAGATCTGCAAAGAACAGCGAGAGGCAAGTGTTTTTCACTGGTGAGCATACAGAGACGAAGTGCCAGTTGGTGGGGGGTCTATGATAGTCACATCTTTTCTGTTTCTCTTAGGTGTGGAAGAGGTCTGGTGCCTGGTTCTTCAAAGGATTTCCTAAGCATTTCCTGCCTGCGCCTATGCCAATATCGAAACCCAGAGAGACGAGTGCCCAGCAGGCTGCAGAGCCCAGGGAGGCAGCAGCCCAACCACAGCCACAGGGTAGGCACAGTCATTTATTTCCCCCCCTTCAGCTTTAGAGGAGCAAAACAGAAGGGGCGTGGTCTATTTGAATCCAGATGACATCATACACAAAGGGAATTGTCTTAGTACTGCACTGTCAGAGTCAGGCTCTTACCTCTGAGCAGCAGGTTTCAGGCAGGTTATCTCATCCAGATCTGGAAGCCTTTAAAACAAAATCAAACAAACTACCGTAACAGACTACCTGACCATTGCAAAATCACCGCCAGTTGACTGAAGTTTTCAAAGCACCACCTCTTTACTCTGATCAGATCAGCACCTGCACATCAGTCCTCTCGCAGCCCCCCCTCTCACTGCTCCTTTCTCTACTATCAAACCTTTCATCTGCTTCCCAAATTTGGCAATACCACCCGCTGCTGCAGAGGAGAGCTCAATTAAGCTGTTGGGAAGTGCACGCTGTGACATGGGAGGTGCCTCCAGGTGGTGCTGGCATAATGGGTCACACCAAACCATTTCACATTTTCAGCACTATTACCTCTGCAATCGAATACCTCCATCAAGGAAAGACGTAAAAGGTAGCTTGACAGGAATAACCACAGCATATAGTCAGCTGCCACAGCTTGTTGTACTGTATGTAGGTCAATGCCTTTGCAATGAAAAAGCTGCAACATCAAAAGTATCCAGAGAGACTAGGGAGTATTACTGATTCTACTGCAGCGGAGGCTGGAAGTTGTGTGATTGTGTGTGTGTTTCTATGCTGTGTGTTTCTGTGTATGTATGGCATTCATGGATATTTTAGGACCAGAGCCGCAGGGCCGTGCTGGTTACCCACCTGTGGCCGCTAAACCATCAGGGGCGCGTGTGGCCACGGGCGGGGCTGGTCCCGGATACACTGAAGGGGCCGTCCAGGGCAGCCCAGTGGTGATGAAGAAGGCTGTGCCCGTCCAGAGCTCCAGACCACAGCCAGCTACATCTGCCGCCATGGCCCAGCAGGGTGAGGGACAGCCAGATCATCCACAATCACTGAGAAATCCTCTGCATCACCCAATTCGCTCATGCAGCGTTTCAAGGATATAACAAATATTGTAACTCTAGATGTGTTATTTGTGCAGTCTAAGAGGATTGCATGTGGTTGTAGGTCCAGTGGCGGCAGATGGAGGCGCTTACTCTTCTGGTGCAGTTCCTCCAGAGCAGAGAGTGCCTCCTGGAGTACGGGAGGAGAGGAGGCAGCCCGCTGCTTACAGCGCCCCCCCTGCCCGACAGCAACCTCCCCCAGCCGAGGAGGAGGAAGAGACCAACGACTACGACTCTGATGAAGCCAGTGAGTTCACCATTTGCTCAGTCAGTTCATTGAGTGTACAATATCTTTCACTGAAAGTACAGTTTGACTTTATTGATTTGTTTCCACTTGTAAAAACAACCTGATGAGTTTTTTCTAAATCAATCAAAACATTTCCATGTATTATACAGTATTGGGCGTTGATGTGCAATATCTTCCCTAATTTGACAGCATTACTATTCCCATTAGTGAGTCTGAGTCACACCGTGTCGAAGCTTGTTTTCTTCTTATTAGTATGCTAGTAATATTTCATGCCTATAAAGTGTCCAATAACGCTTGCAAACAACAAGTATCATTCTGGCAGCATCTACTGAGTCTGGTAGAAAATGATAAATGATAAGCACCATATGTTATCCTAGCATGGGAATCAATACCTTAGAAGTAAAGGAGAGAAGGAAGTGGTGCATGAGTCGATAGTGAGACATAAACATTGTGCAGTTATTTATGTATATCCCTTTGGAGGGATGAGAATGGTGTCATGCCAGTCATGTTCTGTGCCTCCAGCATCAATCTGCCTTCTTTCTCTCTCTGGGGGATCAGGCGTTAATTTGTTTTATCGAGGTCCGGGAATACAGAACCGTGCAAATAATTTGAGATACAACAGGGCTGACGGGATGTAGATTCCCCCTGTGTTTGAACTAGTCCCCTGTGTTAAGAGTGAAAATGGCAGAAATAGCAATGGCTTCATTGTGCCTATTCTCTATGGAGTTGTGAGGTTGAGAACAGTTAGGTCCTGTGGTGCTGCTGACTGGTCTCAATAGCTCAGCTGGCAATAACCGCTTCAGTGTTTCGCCTTTCAGCTCAATAAAGTTACTATAGGTTCAGTAGATGCTGAATGGGTGTAGTTAAATACAATTATGCTTGTAAAATGTGATTTGCATTTTTAATCTAAGGTACACTGAAAGTAATATTCTGTGCCAGTGTGGGCTTTGACGTATAACTTATTTAATCTATAGGGACTGGGAGCTGGGACTGCTTAGTGTTGGAAGAGTTTGGGATTACTGTACGTGGCACTGGACCTGCTGGCTGGTGGCTGAACTCGGCACTAGGAAGTTTACTGTTAAATATGAGGAAATGAACAAATGCAATTTGATTATTTTGTCCCCTAACAGCTACGCTAGCCATGGTTACTCCTTCACAGAAAATCTGTTAGGGTAATATTTTCACTCTGTTCTACCCACAACCTTCTTTCCCGAATGCCCTCCTTTGAGACTCATTTGATTCCTTTTATATCATATCCTGCTACTTTGCTTCCTGCCATCTCCTTTAGGTAGAAGGCTCTGAATATGTCCCTTGATCTTGGGCCATGGCTGTTCAGTACAATTTACACTACATTTTGGGGGGTTTTGGGGAGGGAAACTGTGCCTTATTGTGATTCAGTCCATCCAGTCTTTATGTGCTAGTCTTTGTCCATCCTGTGCCACTGCTAATATTCACCAATAGTAACAAGTCGTTGTGTTGTTTAATTCAAAGAGAATCTTTCCGTGTATTTATACTGTTAATAATTCTAGATCAGACAAAGTGTCTCTCTGAAGTCTAATGTAATGACTGGTCTGGGTCTCTTTCAGCCACTCTGGGTTCTCTAGAGTTCAGTCTGCTTTATGAGCAGGAAAGCAGCAGCCTCCACTGTAGCATCCTCAAAGCCAAGGTACCAACCATCAACTCATGCCCTTACACGCAGGGACAATTAAAGTGAAGTGGTTTATGTTAAAAAGCTCCCGGACAGTACTTTAGCTTTATAGCTCTCCGCTGTCCTCATGATGTGATGACCACTGCTCTTTCTCTCCTCAGGGACTAAAGCCCATGGACTCAAATGGACTGGCAGATCCCTATGTCAAGCTTCACCTGCTGCCAGGGGCCAGCAAGGTGGGGGGGGGGGCGGACTATTCCTACATTAAGCATTTACTTCTTTTAAATAATTTATTCCCTGAATATCCCGCAAAGGAAAAATGAAGAACAGTGCTTAGACTCCTGTGGTTGGGCTAATAGACCTCCCTGCAGGCTCAAGTCTGACACCTTGTGGTGTCCAACACATACAACATCTTATTAGTCATACATTTGCAATAGGTCTATTTTCTAATGCATTGGGTGAGCTGTCTTAGTGTAGGTACAATGTGTAGTGTAGGCCAGTGTAGGTCTGATCAGTGCTGAGTGTAGGGGAAGGGCAATTCTGGACATTAAGCCCAAGGGATAGTTAGATAAGATCCTGTGTATTGGTAAAAACGTGGCGCAAGGTTTTTCCAATTTCATGTCTTGATCTACCCTGCATCAGTCTACGAAGCTGCGCACGAAGACCTTGAGGAACACCCGCAACCCTGTGTGGAACGAGACTCTCACATACCATGGGCTTACAGATGACGACATGCAGCGCAAGACCCTCAGGTGGATACCTCAAGCAGTCCAAAATAAATCTGATAAAAATATTTAAAAATATAATTCCTTGCTTCAAACATGCCCTTAGATGATCCAAACGATTAACTTTCTCTTTTGATTTGCCCAGGATCTCTGTCTGTGATGAAGATAAGTTTGGGCATAACGAATTTATCGGGGAAACCCGAGTGGCGCTGAAGAAACTGAAGATTAACCAGAAGAAAAACCTGAACGTGTGTCTAGAGAGAGTTGTCCCTGTGAGTAAAATGCCATTAGTCAAGCAATGTTTTGTTCACCTCGTTTGACTCTCTTGCTAACCTGCTCTAACCTCGTTTCCTTCACAGACAAAGAAAAGTGCAACATCCGGGGCAGCTCGAGGCATTTCACTCTACGAGGATGAGGCAACACTTCATTGCCAGCGTGTCTAAACGTGACAGATTCCTCCATATGTTCATACAAATGTTATCGTGAATCTCCCTGAACTGTCTCTGTCTTTCATTCCCCAGCAAGGGAAAGATGGTGCGGAGGTAGAGGAACGTGGCCGGATTCTGATCTCCCTCATGTACAGCACCCAGCAGAACCGTCTCCTTGTGGGCGTTGTGCGCTGTGTTCACCTGGCTGCCATGGATGCTAATGGCTATTCTGACCCATTTGTCAAAATGTAGGTTCCTTCATTGTTGCAATTAGACCTCCAGTTGTTGTGTTGGATGAGGGTATCGTCAGGTCATCACTTGTTATCAGTATATTGAGGAAGCTGATCACAAAATGATGTCAAAATCTGGTAGATTATGAAACTATAAATGAAGAATAATGACAGTATGTATGCCATTTACAGATGTCTGAAACCCGACATGGGGAAAAAGGCCAAATGCAAAACACAGATCAAGAAGAAGACCCTAAACCCAGAGTTCAATGAGGTTGGTGCTGTAATTCATTGTGAAAGGCAGCAATAAATAATAATGACTCAGCTTTTTGTCTTCCAAGATTACCATTAAAGTCTCATTGAATTCATCTTCTTTGCAACTCAAGTATGAAAAATGTCCGTCTTGTCTTTGGGAAAGATGAATTAATTTCCTTCTTGATCAAATTCCAGGAATTTGGCTACGAAATCAAACACAGTGAACTGGCTAAGAAGACTTTAGATATCTCTGTGTGGGACTATGATATTGGGAAATGCAATGATTACATCGGTAAGTTATTTGGGGGATTTGATTATTATCATTCATCTGATGAAATGAAAATGAAATTCTCCCCCCTGCTCTTCAACACCTTTGACTGCTCTTGCTTTTTGAAAGGTGGGTGTCAGCTGGGTATCACTGCCAAAGGAGAGAGACTGAAGCACTGGTATGAATGTTTGAAGAACAAGGACAAGAAGATTGAGCGTTGGCACACCTTGTTCAATGAGAATCACACCTCTAGCGATTAACCACTTGCCCCCAAACTGCATGAGCTAAAACCTCTCCTCCCTACTCAATCCACGTCCCTTCTCCTCACTTATTCCACTGCATTCAGGCTTCCTTTCTTTTAGTCTACTCTTGTCTCCTGTCCTCTACCTGACCTATACACAGGCATTGCTCTCATGCCTCCTTTTCCCCGATGTAATATACCCCTTCCCGTCTATGTCCTTACTGTTTCTCTGCCTGTGCTGAGTGAACTTTTCAAAAGGCAAAACATGGCATACTTAAAGTGAATTAGGGATTTCATTAATGCAACAAAGACATCTACATAACACCTACTGTAGACTTGCAAGTGTGAAATTGTCGTGAATAGTTGCATAAAGACGATCATGCCTGTCAATTATGTTATTTAGTATGCTGAACACATCCTAAGCTAAAGAAAATTGCACTTGGCACAGAACAAGAAAAGCAATATGTTATGGCACTTAGGTCACAACCATCATCCAAGGTCACAAAAAGCCTCTATTAATCTCATTCATTAAGTTCATTATAGTGGCAGGGCATCATTTTTTATTTCTTGAGTAATGGCATCATGCTGTAGTGTAACACGTGTATGAGCATGCAAAGCCACAGACATAAGAAAACTGAACACGCAGCTCCGCCCTCAAGTATTTCAGCTGTGCCCGATGTCATGGACACATGACAATGTTTACATATTAATACATTGCTCAGGTTAGGATAGAAATTACACAAATCTGGTCTATATGTGATTCATAAATCAGTGGACCATGAGCGAGATTAATCTTTCATCAGTTGCTGTTAATTTGTGACTTCAAATTATAGCACACCTAGTTGGATATTCTAAAGTTGTATGTCTGATTATTTAAGCTGTGACTTTTGAGTTTGTGGGAAATGGCAACGGAGCAGTGAACAGAAATGTTAATTTTTCAGTTAATTTCTTAGTTGCGGTGAGAATTGGCAGGAAAAAGGAACTCCTTTCTTCTGCCAGCTCTACTCGTCCGAAGCTGGTTCGCTCTGATGGCTCAGAGGTTTTCTACTGCAGTTTTTATACTGAATGCACACGGTCAGGTTTCTTACTCTTAAAAAACATGGTCTGCTCCCCTAAACCGGAAGAGAAGGTGGAACAGGTTATGTCATAAGTATGTGCAGCTTTACTTGCATGCACTGTGCTCGTGACTCTTGTGTGCCTGGAACAGTCATGGCCCGCATTTACCCCAATGCACCATTTCCACAAAGCAAGGCCCTTTCCATCCTGCCACACCCCAATCATTCAAGGCTTTAGTGTGTGGCTGTTCACTCCTCACAGCGATCCAAGGAAAGCACACCTTACACAATGGAATGACCTCAATTTATACAGCTGTTTGCAAGTTACTCCAATGTCTAAAAACAAAAAGACAAAAACAAAAAAACCTATGCATGAAATGTCTTGTGGGTCAAGATACATACATATACTTTTTAAGAAATTAATGCTATTGTAATTGAATTAATGTTTACACTTCTTCCCCATAACATTCCTATTGGTACTTTCTATACAGAAGGCCATAATAACACAAATGCATCTATGCTGCATGACTATCAGGATGCTTATTGATATTGTTAGGACAGCTTAATTAAAATGATGTTATCTGAATAAACTGGTCTCATAGCATCCACAGGACTGATTTATGATGTAATACCAACTGAGCACATCAACAAAAATAGTTTATCCAACTGTATAAGTAGCATACATTGAGATTAATCTCATTCTTCAAGTGGGACATACTGTACATATGTGTCTTGTTTTCTCAACCACTCTGCCCTCCTGTGGCAGTTATTCAAACAGCTAAACGTAGCACCATACAGTACACTGTCCCATGTACTACTGCTTCAGTCACAGTGGATCATCATGTTATGGTCAACATATATATTATGTTTCTTGGTTATTTTTTTCAGTAGGCTTCTGCCTGAGATAAACACCTAGCTGTCTTCTACTTGATTCTGCCAATTCAGTGGAATGTTTTCTGGTTCTATCTCTGTATTTGTAAATAGATAGTGCATGCACTGGAAATATATGGAAATATGTATGTTTGCAAATAACTTTGCATGTTAAGATTTTGCAAAGAATTTACACAGATCAATAAAAATGAATGAAAATTGACACTTGTATGCTTGTGCAGATGCTTTTATGCTTGTAATTTGCAGTGTTTGAGGAATTAATGGATTCAAATGGCACTTCTCTTAACAAAATTAGACTACTGTAATAAAATGGAAGCAACAATAATGATAATAATAGAGACAATACTTTTAAATAAATGATTAATGTAATAGTCTCATACACAAAGCAAGCTCAGCCTGTACTACAAGTAGTAAACAATTAGCTGTACACAGAGGACATGACTGACACTGCTGGCTCCAATATGGACTGCTCAGGGTTAAAAAAGCACAGTAGTGATGTTATCCTGAACCTAGAGGAATATAAAGGAATACTTTAGAGACAACTGATAGTGCTGGTTGGAAAAGGCATTTCAGAAAAAGTATATAGTGCGTCACCAAATTGTAAGAAGGAAAATGGGCAATGCTGGCAAGTTGCAACATGGGGGTCCTATGTTGCCAATGCACGCTCACACTCCTCAATCTGGACTATGATTAAAACAACAACAACAAAAAAACGCCTCTTCCTGTTTGCCTGAGGCTCCACTTCTGTTCATCCCAAATTAAAAGTACTTGCTTCCCAAAACCTTTCATTTGAATATGTTTCATGTTTCTGGATTCAATCTGTGTATTGTGCAAAACATGTTACTGGACCATATATATTCAACGTTTCTCTTAATAATAGGATGCTTATAGGCTATGGGTTCTGTTACATTTTTCAGATTATGGTTTAATGAATGAAACGTGATTCCACTTCCACCCGGAGTTTCGGCTACATACGTTTAATAAGCACAACACGAGCAAATTGGATGTCAAAATGCAGTTCTTGGCTATAAGCACCACTGCACTGCAACGGGAGGCTGTGCAAGTATAAACACTTCATGAGTCAGGTCACACACCCACTCACACACTTTAATAGAGTATCATATTTCTGTCGAGCCTCTTCCATCTAGCCTATAGGTTCATGAGGAAGCTCCCTCCATCATGTAAAAGCACCCTTGCATGTCTCTGGCAGAGGGGAAACGCACTGTGCACAATTAAGCCTCGACCAATTGCAAAAACACATTCATGCTGCCATTAATGTGGGAATTTGCGACAACTCTGACAGCAATTTGCCACTTATTGCGATGCAAATCAGACATCATCTGCTGCCTGTTGTTTTTGCCTTATCGTCGCTCGTTTTGTCAAATGCACGAGATGTGATCGATCCAGGTCACTTCTGTCACAGATCCAGACCCGCCAGGGAGGGACGGACGCGCCTCACGTTTCTGCAGGAGGAGATGGCCGGTATCCGCGTATCCCTGTACCTGTACCTGACCCTGTGGTCCGAGGAGATGCGACCTGTGAGATGCGAAGTAAACACCGACCCACTCGTCACGGAGGGCTACCTGTCCCTTTGCAACAGAACGGGCACTCGGGGTCAGGAAATCGCCCCCCGCTTCAATGTCAGTTTGGCGCTGGTGCCGGATGGCCCCTGCGCCCGGGACTCAGCCAAGCGCGCAAAACGAGATATAAGTGCGCTAAAAGCCCGGAGGAAACGCGCCTGGATATTCCCAGGGACGCTGTGGTGCGGCACTGGAAGCAGAGCCGTGGGATACGAACAGTTAGGTGAGGATGGAGGACTACGTTTGTTTGTTTAAATTCAAGCAAAGTCAGGTCAAGTTAATTTATATAGCACATAATGGCACAACAAAAGCAAGTAAAATGACGTCAGTAGGATAAAAGGCGCAAAATAACAACAATAAATGGCAATAATAAATACAAAGCAATATCAAAAATATGTGTATAAATGTAAAACATAACAGAATAAAACGTATAAGATCAATTTATAAAGTAATGATAAGATACTAAAACCACTAAGCAACCAAAGGCCAATGAAAACACGTGTCTTGAGTTTTGACTGAAAAGAATCAATGGAGGGGAACATTTGAAAAGCAGCTACTATAGAAAATCCAATAGAAATACCATAAAGTACTTAAAACTCACTCTTGAGTGGGCTACCACAGATGCCTGCAAGTGATGCATTAGGAGGTTTAAAAAAACATTGCATTACCATATGGTCACTACAAAATCACTACAGCACCACAGACACACTAAAAGTCACTATAGGAATAGAGTGACATTTCTTTGAGGTCAGCAACTACATTTTAATTCTATAGTAGACTATCCATCTGCAGCTAAGTGATCTCTGCTTGATGGCCTGCCTGCATGCAAAGTGTTACATACGTGTTACATGTTTGAATGATGTGGAGATTCACACCTTACATTGCCCTTCTTGTTCTTCTGCACAGGAATGTTTGAGCGTACTGACAGATGCTGCCGTGAGCATGACCAGTGCATGCATGTCATATTTGCCTTCACGGTGAATTACGGGGTCTTCAACCCCAACTTCTTCACCGTCTCACACTGTGACTGTGACCAAAGGTGAGTCTCGGTGTGCAGACCTCGGGCATCCATTACATTCTTGGGGATGTCACAGATTCACACATTCCCTCTGCCCCTCATCCCTGTCCCCTCACTTCTCTGGCTGGCACTGGTAGCAGGTCTACCTGTGATGTTGATCAAATTCTTCAAGGGTGTGGCGTTTTACACAGAGCACTTTTTCCTACTAGTAGGAGTGTTTGCATGTTAGGAATGTTTGTACCAGATGGAGCTCTGTAATAATATTTTTACTGATACATTTACTGTACTTCGGCAGTCGGCCCAAGCCATACAAAAACCAATCAACCCAGTGTAGAAATCAAGCTGACTGACATTTATACTGCATTCAGCCCTCAAGATAAAGTTTTGATGTCAGGAGTGAGCATGTCCTGTAATTTTTTGCTGGATGAGAGAGCAGTTCATGCCTCTTTTAAAATCTATTATTTAACGCCATAGAGATTCCAGAGGGATGTCAGCACTTGCCTCACTTGGAGTGTGGGCAAGTGCACAGTAGTCCTGCCCACATTTCAGGGATTCCCTTCGCAGCTAATTCTGGAAAGGTTATGCATAAAATATATATAAAATAATGCAACATCCAGTGATATTTACCCACCACATGTGTTAAATGACTACCACCATTTTCCTGTTGTTATTACATTAAGACCTAAATTGTGTTAGATTGTGGGCAGTTCTGAATGGCTTGGTGTTTTTATTCCCATCGCCAGGTTTCAAGAGTGCCTTCTTGGTGTGAATGATACCATCTCCAATATGGTGGGCTACAGCTTCTTTAACCTCCTGAGGGTGCCCTGCTTCGAGCTCATACAGCGGAGGAGATGCACACAGATGTACTGGTGGGGAATGTAAGAGACAAAACTTTGCTGCATATTGTTAGAGTGCCTAAAGTGGCACACAACAGTAAGTGCCAGACAGCTCAGTAAAAGACTCAGTTGTTCAGTGGCATACTATACAGAGACAGTAATAATATAATAAATATATAATATAGCAAATTGGAGCAACAACGGCCTCTGTACATTTCAACTGAGTAGCTCGTCTTGTAATGAAATGCCTGACACTCTGCCAACCCCCATAGAGTATACAGTAATACCCAAGGGAATAGTGCCACACCCCTGATCTGTTTACCCACAACTCTGTTTATCAGACTAACAAATGGTTCACTTATTTCCAGCATCTGTGATATTACATTGATCAACCCAAATAAGTGAGAATAATCAAACAGTCTAAGAATATTTGAAAATACCCTTTTCCGATGAGCTATAATTACAATTTTATGTGACTGTTGAATTGAAACAGTGTGACTGTAATTACCTTGAAAGGGAAAAAATGATAATTACAGTGCCTGAAATGACAGAACATATAATCTAAAATAGAAATACGAGTTTACCTTTTCTAAATTAGATATAAGTGCAGTATGTGCATGTGATATATTGGCATAGCTGGGTTGTAACTTCCATGTTTACTCTCTGTAGGTGCAAGGTAGCCAAAAAGGCCCCATATGCTGTCTTCCAGAACCCCTTTTCTTACAACACCACCCGCATTACAAGAAAATATAGTGACACCGGGGATGCCAACGAGTCAACAAATACAGAGGGGCACCAAGTAACGGAACGCCCCCTGACCAATCCAAACAGAAAGTCGCCCAAGGGTGAACATAGATGTACCTCCAGAGACCCACCCAGGGGAGATACTTTCCACCGCAAAGTGAGAAAGGGAAAACGATGCAACAGAAGAAGGAAAACGACTACAGCAGCATCCACCAAGGTGCCCCCAAGATGGATGACACGCACCACCGCTCCTTTAACTCTAGCTGCATCCCCGATACAGAGGACGGCATTAAGATTAGGACGAAAAACAGCTCTCACAAGTGCGACCAGAGCAGATAAGACGAAACGGGACAAAAAGAAGGGCACCAGAAAAGAACTGACAGCATATGCCACTGTTAAGGCCCTGGGTCGTATTTAATTTGTATTTGTGGAGATGCCCTTGTCTGTGTGTGTGTGTGTGTGTGTGTGTGTGTGTGTGTGTGTGTGTGTGTGTGTGTGTGTGTGTGTGTGTGTGTGTGTGTGTGTGTGTGTGTGTGTGTGTGTGTGTGTGTGTGTGTGTATGTGTGTGTGTGTGTGTGTGTGTGTGTGTGTCCA
>CABFOP010094024.1:5293-27251 GCA_900683385.1 Anoplogaster cornuta | reverse complement strand
CCCCCCCCCCCCCCACCACCACCAAAAAAAAGGGGCTAAAATCACCCCTGCTTGAGGAAATTATGCATTTTACCACTGCGTTCCCTCAATTTCAAAATTACAGTGACTGGCTTTGGGATGCATTTTGCTCTTAGGTTGTGAATCATGTTGGCAGTGGTCAGACATTTTTGTCCCCCTAGAAATCCTTTGGAATGGTGATGCTCTCTAGTTGTAATAAGCTGTGACGCCAGTGCCACGAAGTGAAACGGCTTTCTGGCATAACCATCTTAGTGACAAAAATCTGTTTTTTCATAATGATGCATATTGCATCATTATCTTTCATTATCTATTACACTTCAAACACTGTTATATTGTCAATATGTTTAATTTCTCCTGTGTAGGATCTGACATAGAAGGGATGGCCTTTTGTACTTCTCCAGAACAAGCTTCCCATAGGGGTTGAAGTTACTCCAACTATAGTGCTTGCTATGGCATTTATGGTGTCGTTACAGAGCAGTACATCCACTTCTATAGCCACATTGAGCAGCTGATCAATGTTGACCCTAGGGAAGTTGTCCTGTCATTGGCTATGTGTCATGCCAGAAAACTGCAGCTGTAGGAGGTAACAGGAAGGGCTAGGGAGAGTAGAGGAGGAGAGAACAGAAGAAAGCAGACGAGAAAGACCAGCTACTATAGCTGTCGTCCTATTTAGCTGTGTTTGCCCAGTTGCTATCATTTTTCCTATTAACTTTAACAGGTAATAGAGAGAACATTTTCTCAGCCACCTAGGAGAGAAAGATTAGCATTAGTGCAGCTTTCTGTCATTAAATGAGTTCTGCAATTAATTTGTTGTCCAGTAGTGTCTTATGATTGGGCAACTTGCACAAGCTGCAGATTTTTTTCCAGTCGGTTTTATGTTGTGTGCTGCATTCCATAGCTGCATGTAGGTAGACTAGTCCTATACCTAGGCATCTTTTTTGTCAATAAGAATAGAATTCCTGCATCTTTTGTTTCATTTTCAATGGTACTAATCTTTCGATGTCCCACTAAAGCTTATGGCACAGATGGATCATTGTCTCACTTCAGAAAGTATTTTCACCTTGATAAGTGAAGGATAAAGACTTGCCCATATGCAAGTTCAGCCACACATCTTCATGCTAACAGCCCTTCCACATGTCGCAGCCCAGCGCATGGTCTCAGAATGTGTTAAAACGACAGCTCCTGGGTGTTATCAAACGCCGTCTCTTAATGACCGTGTAGCAGCTCCTCCACCATCTCGGAAAAGCCATGTTTGTCTCCCAAATCCTCTCCGAGTTTTCTCCGGCTCCAGCCTGTTACAGTTCCACTTCCATTCCGTTATGAAAGGAGAATCAGGTTGTATAAAAGGCCATTTAAGTCCAATACACCAAAATACAACCGACTATATATCCTGTGACATTCCTGGGAGCTTAAGGGAATTATTTATTTTTGTACAGGTACATGGTAGAGGTGTCTTTTTAATTGGCTATATTCAAACATTATTCATTATGTGACATTAGATGTCACCACTGGCGAGTGAGTGTGGTTTGACGTGGAAGGTTTGCCGGGGGGGGGCATGAACTCGAAACAGAGGGCTGTCCTCTGTCATACATTGAAGCCTGAGTCAGTCCATCTGACAGTTGCATAATTTGAAAAATAGCAGAATGGGCTGCTGTGAAATCCCTCTCTGTGCTGAACCACTGCAGGCTGCTTGAGGGAAAGTAATGGCTGTGTGAACAAGAGTACTACTTAGTGTATGATGTTCTGCTGCAGCTAAGCTCCCTAACTCTCACACACCACCACACATCTATTGGCTGTACCGGGCCCTAATGAGAGCCTTTCTCTGCTGGTGCGATCAGTCAGTCATTTGCAGACTCGGAAGACATCCTACTGTGTCTGTCACAGTCAGAATCAGAGATTGCAGGAGTTTGTGTTGTTGGCATTAGTGCAAAGAAAGATTGACATACTAGCAGAAATGGTATATGGACAACTGGACCACCCTTGCAATGCAAAGGGATATTATAGATTGTAGGCTACACGTATTACTCCACAAATATGCATTTAACCATGAACATTTATGTACATTCAAGCATGACACAGTATTTTTGCAGCTGTAGAGAACGAGAATGCAATAGTGATCTGATCCAGTTTACCATGAGGTAGTTATCCTGAATAGATTGATATGCTTGAAATGACTCTGCTCTCACCTGTAGCCCTAACGTCTTCATTCTGTCTATTCTCTGCTTTCTCAGGTCGATGAGGATGTAGCTTTGGACCAAGCTGTGAAGTTCTGCCAGATACAGTTGGCCAGTTCTGCCCAAAGACAGGTAAAAGACTGTACATGCTCCCCTGCTGTCTTTCTCTGCCTCCACAGCTCAGCTGTGTAGTGTAGCTGCATACTGTAGTGTACATTTATGCGGAAAGATAAATGTGCATGCAAATTCCTTTCCTGGTTGCGTTCAGAATTAGAATTAGTCAAGGAAATGGCTAGTTCTACCCCAGACACCTGTTTCATCTGTTTCCTCGTTTGACTGGACAGGTCTTCCTCAGCAGGCTCCCATGGAGCAAGGCTTTAAGAGAAGCTACTCAAAAGATATTTATGCAGCTCACAAAGCGAACAGAAACTTCAAGTTGGCTCTGATACTTGGCAACAGGATTTAGTCAATGACTGTCAGCATCATCCATTACTTTCTACATAGCCTTTATCCAAACTCCAGAAGGAAATATTCAGTGTGATGGAATCTAATCAATACTTTTTGTTCATGAAATTGATTATAACATTTAGTTTTATTGCAATAGGTGAACATTTATAAAGGATAGCAGTGCTTGTTGTTTTTGTGCTGGGTTTCCATTACCTTGATTATGGATTCAGCTGGGATCAGGAGCCGTAGTTATACACCTCAGTAGTGCCATAGAATGGCAGCATCAGCATTGTCCCCGCAATCTAGTTATTAATTTTAGATTACTGAACTTGTGATTAAAAGTTTTTTAATTACGCCTGCAGCTGGGAGCCATTTGGCTGCATTGTTGTAATCTGTTGTTGTATCTGACGGGCTTGACTATGATGTCTGCTGTCTACTCCCCATGTTTTAGTTTGCCTTATTTGGGTGCAGTTGGCACCAGACACCTAAAGTATGGCTCTGTTGGTTGGAACAAAATAGCAGATGCCTAGCTTTTTTTTTAAGAAGTATATTTGGTGTACAAGATGGGTGGGGTTTACCACATCGGAGAATACAATCCAAAAAGTTTAGACAGGGGAAAGAACTGGAATCTGTTATTGACTTTCCTGGCAATATATGAATTGTCATGACGTGGTGAATCACCCAACTGGCAATCCCAAGTAGGTTAAAATAAACAAAACAAAAAATAATTTGCAAATTCTGTTTGACCCAGGTCTGCCATTTATCTCATGATATTGTTAATTTATGGACAGATGTTATATTATACCATAAATGTGGGGAATTAACCATTCGGCACGTGTAGCAAAATTGTGCTAAACTGATGAGTAACTGGGTAATTCCCAGACTTATTTAACTCTTCTCTGCTCCAACTCGCCAGTGCTAAATATAGCCCCAAAGCGTGATGTGAATGTTCCCTGTTGTCCTCTCTAGCCCCACTCAGTAGTTTCCCAAACGTGTTATTGGTTGCAACTGAGTATTGCTATGCATGTTGTGTGTAATTTACACATGAAAGGCAAACCACACATAATTAGCAAGTGAAGACATCAGGTTAAAGCATCTGAATCCATTAAAACGAGGATGTGCCTGATTGCATTGATAAAAGCTAATGGGAAATGCCCCGTTGGAATTCACGGAGTAAGCTAAACCAGTAATGACCACAGAGCTTTGTCTTTAGTACTCATATTCCCTATCGAATCATAGCTGCTCTGCCTCACCCTCTGTAGCTGATTCCCCCTTCCTCCCCTCCCATCCTCCTGCCCACACAGTCATCAAGGGTCTCTGCCCACATCTCGTTGTCACGGTGATGTTCCCTCAACCTCAGGCTTGTGAAAAGTAACTGTGGGCAACATAAATCAAATTTTTCCCAGTTCAGTGATCATTTCATTTTAGTTTTCATTAATTGTTCTTTTTATTCACTTCATTTGTTTCTCTACTTATTGTTGAAGCATTTATACTTGGCATACAACTCATACAACATGGTTGCATCCAGCCAAGGCTCTGAGACACAAACACATTGGATTGGAACCTGATTGTACTAAAACTGTTATGTGGGCAGTTTGCGTAGCAGCTTCCAGTTTTTTGAGTATTTACATCTATACTTAAATGTAGACAGAATTTTTCACCTGTACTGTGATTTTCATGCCAGGTGTTAAGTGCCACAGTAGCTTGGAAAAATCTGATTTTGTTTTTCTGATTATGTTTGTCGGTGGTATTAACTAGACACACTCCAGATATATCCCCGTACTGAACTGGGAACTTAATACCAGGTGTAAATGGGGTCATTGCTGACTGGATTCAGATTATCCTAAGTAGTTTCATGTGGTCATTTGCGTTCTATTATGAAAAAATAATAATCTTCTAAATCCAAGGATGTTTTCAAGTTCATCAAATGGCTATTTGTGTGTGATTATTGTGCCCCCACAAGTGCAGAGCGAGGTATAACCATACGGTGCTGAGCCAGAAAGTCGTCTGTATTGTGCTCTCTCTGTTTTCATCCCTATTATTTGCTCCCTCAGTTTCCCGATATCTTCGTCACGTCTCAGACCTTCAGAATCTGCTGATAATGGATTTAATTTTCCAGATCGATTTTTAATTTGATAATCCTTCTTTTGTAATCTATTTGGGAGATGGAGTGGTCTTTCATGTGCACTGGTAGCCCTCGAATCATTGAGCCTCCTCAGTGAGAGGCGATGGAGTCACCTCACCGCAACACTCCACTGTCACCTGTTTTATCTGCAGGCTTAGCCACGGAAGAATACATATGGAGATAGGGAGATCTCCATATGTCTACATATGTATGTCTATGATCTACATAGGGAGATCTAGCTTCACAAAGGAGCTCCTTCATCAGTCTTATTCGGGGAGGCAATTCAATTAAAATGTTCGGTTGGCCGGTCTTTTCACTTGTGTTGGAAGGATGACCAAAATCACAGATGACATCTACAGTAGCACTAATCTGATTTAACCCCATCTCGGTAATTGCAGAGAAGTTTGATTCAGGTTTTCGGACCTCAGTCTTTTACCACTTTCACCACACAGTGAACGCTCGTGGAACTTACAGACTGACGACATATAATCTGCTGCAGTGTTCTCAGGTACAGTGTCTCCTAATGCTCAGGGTCTAACTGACTTGTTCGTGTTGCCGATGTTTAATTCATGAGATGCGAATCATCAAAGTGTGCTTTGGAACTGTGTGTGCAGGCTTGTAGCTGCCATGCTGGTCTGGGTTGAGCTGGGGGATCTGATGCTGAAGGTTTTGGAAGGCTGCTCTGTTTGTTTGATTGTCTGTGCTCTGCTGTGTGAATCCCTTGGGGAGATTCATCATACACAGCTCTGACTCAGAACATGATTTTATTTAAAATCCCAGCAGTGGGCCCTCATTTATCAACATTGCGTAGAAAAGAACAAAATTTCGTTCTTACGAATGGAATTTAGAATGCTTCTACGCACAAAAACATTGGGATTTATCAAGCATGCGTACACAGGTCGTACGCACACCTGTAAGTACTCTGTTTATAAATACCAATTGTTCTTACCCTTGCCGCTCGTGCATGATTCTAAGTATTTGCATACAGAAACACCCACAATTAACCATATATGGTAAGAAAACATCCCTTTAAGATGCATGATCTCACATTATCTCACTGGAAGAACGGCGAAGAGAGACAAAAAAAGAAACTTTACAGAAAGTGAGATTGATGTTCTTGTCACTGAAGTAGAATCTAAACAAAATGTATTGTTTGGTTCACTTAGTGTAGGGATAATCAATAAAAGAAAAACTGCTGTATGGGAGCAAGTGACAGATTCTGTTAATTCTGTATCTTCTGAACAGAGCTCTGTATCAGAAGTAAAGGGAAAAAAAAGGTTTGATCTCAAACTGTCTGCCAAGAAGCGAGTAGTGGAATACAAGCAGGACATTGGTGCGACTGCGGGAGGACAAAGTCGAAAGGAGGTCGGATTGCCAGCGATACAACGCTGACTGGTATTAAGTTCAAGTTCAAGTCTTTTATTGTCATACTTACAGTCATACTGGACAATTAAATGTTGGGGACGAGGTTTCAACTCTGTAGGTAAATCGCACATCTATAAATCACATCTATATATAAAACACAAACAAAATAATTCAACAATAAAGGGCGGATAAGCTAAATAGAAATAGCAATAAAAAGAATGTATGAATATGAAAAGCAGCAGGATCAACAACAGTAAATAAACTTATATAATAGATCCATGCACTGCGCATGGAGACAGCGACCTCAACATTCCCATCGCAGAACACGCTGGGCCATCAACAAACAAATTGACGGTACAAATCAAGCAGAATGTTGAAACTCTTTAATGCGTGAAAGGTTGTATTCCAAAGGTTGTATTCCGTCTATTCACTTGCAGTTTTCCTATTCTACCACTTGGAGCCATATATGCATGGTCAGAGCTGTGCGTAAATGTATGCACGGTCTCAAGCAAATGTTCATATTGGTAAATCCCACACTTTGCTTAGAAATGATCGTACGCATGGTTTAAGAACATTTCTGTTCATACGCAGCATTGATAAATGAGGGCCCTGGGGAAATGGCAGGAGAGCTCTGTTATTGCCAAATTATCTTGTGCTAACATATATGTTAAAGCCTACTTGTCAGCTTCTACATGACAGTAGTAGCCTATAGCCTTCAACATTGCCTAGGGGTGTTTTGAAATTCTGACAAAACTATAGCACATTCAATAATTTTGCTGCTGTCATGGTTAGAATGTGACAATTATGAATCCATATTTATTATATTGTAATTTGTGTCAGGTTACGGTGTGAATATAAAATCATGGTGTGAATTTTTCTTTGTAATTATTGCAGTAGCATAATTCTATATACTACACTCTGATGCAGTCATGTGTATGTAGTCTACAAAGCTATCTTCTACTGAATTTTCATTATTTCCTATTTCTTTAGCTAGTTGTACACTTTTCATACATACAACCAAAGAACTGTTTACACCAGTTAGAAAGGATACTTCAAATTTCATCCATTTTTTTCATCCAAGGGAAAACTGTAGAGAAGGTATATTCACTTATTTAGACTGTGCTCCTCTGCGTTGCCATGACAGCAGCTGTGGGAGCAGGGCGGCTCTTGTCACAGGTTGTTTGTGCAGCTCTTGTGTTTATGAATGGTCCTCAAAAGGACACAGTGGGATGTAGTGTGGTCTAGAGCTGGGCTCCTTGCCACTGGTCCACACAGGTAGTAAGCCTCTTGGTGGTGTGTATTGTGTGAAAAGTGCAGTGGTATCGACCGCGACTCTTTCTGCTTCTACGGCACTGAGTCCTGCAAACGATTCTGCCTTGAGGGAAGAGGATGTGCACTTGTGTTTGGATTGTTCTACCTGAACAGGGGAGGGTTGGCACTGCAGATGGACTTCCAAGGTCAGTCGCACCTCTTCACGAATGCTGCTCTTCCTCTGTCTCCACTAGTCTGCCGGCGATGCCCCGACCACACCTAAGTACACCAAGGAGCACCGCGACATCTTCTTCCCCGCCTCGCTGGCGACACCAGTCCTGCTCAGCCACACCACCTGCCACCCGCTGTCCGCCCAGGACGGCCAAGCCAAAGCGGTGTACGAGCCCGTGGGCAAGTTGTCCAGACCGCCGGCCTCGAGCTTCCACGACCAGCCACAGCACAAGAGAGCAGCCTGCTACCCCTCTGCAGCCATGGCCTTCCAACCACACACAGGTACAGTTGCCTCCGCTGCTGCCATAGACCAGTTGGCTATTTTAGTTGTTTACCAACAACACGTGACCATGAGTTATTACACTTCCTCTTATTGGGAATTTTTTAGAGAACTGCTTTTGTGTCAGAATTGAGTCGTAAAGCAAAGTTGTAAAGCAAGTTTGATAAGGATGTGAGGGTTTGGAATAATCATTGTTTGATGCTTATAATGAATATTCTGGTGGTGAAGATATATTTGCATTTAGTCTCATATTCACATCTTGAGATGCCACAGTTACACAGTTGTCTTCATTCTGAGTTCCCTTAATATTTTAGTGGATATGAAACATTTGGGCAAAACACTGTGACATACAAAACATACTGTGTTTTTTTTTAGTGATCAATAAACTCAAAGTAGCAATGAACTAAACTAGCAACTATTTGCTTAGATTGCTATAACATTTCAAAAGATAATATTGCTATAATTATCTTTGCTGGCAAGGGATCGGATTTGATTGTTTATTAAAGTAAAGTTTTAAAAAATCTATTACGTTATTTTTAAAAAATCTGGCAAATGGCAAACTCCAGGAAGGACTATGTTGACAGTGTAGTGTAAGATGTGCCAGGTGTATTGCATTGATGCATTGTGACTGTGTGTGTTGTCCAGAGGAGCGAGATGAGCCCTCAGAGGGACTGTCGTACAGACAGCAGGAATCTCACCTTTGTCAACAAATGAAACTGGCCACTGTATCCCAAGGGCAGGAAGCTGCAACCGGCTGGTACCAGGAGGAGCCCGCCACATGTAGCACCACACAGCCTTGCCCAGGTAAGAACCCCCGGATTAGGGGACAGGGGATAAATGGGTTCAATTAAAGATATTTCATTGTTAAATATGTCTAATGAGTAGAATTGTCAGTAACTTTATATACTTAATAATGCTCTGACATTTAGACATGGCCCTCTCATATCATCTGTCTTCCTCTATCAGACCAGCAGCAGTATGCCAGCAGTGAGCAGTCCAAGCTTCCAGACCCCAACCGTATCCGTTCTCGTGTCCCACCCAACATACCAAAGCTTTTCATTCCTTCCACGGTTACCAAGTTCCCACCAGAGATCACAGTAACACCACCTACTCCCACACTGCTCTCCCCCAAAGGCAGCATCTCAGAAGAAACCAAACAGAGACTTAAGGTATTCTGTCTGCCTTTGAATGTGAATTCTGTGTCTGTGCGATAGTCAACCACGTGAACTTCTCTCCTCCCATTAGTTGAACCATTGAGTCTTAACAGTGCCCCCTTCTGTTTCTTCCTTTACAGAACGTCATCCTGTCTTCTCAGTCTGCAGCCACAGTCAAGAAGGACACTCTGAGCCAGCCAGCCCTGGAGGTGCAGGAGACATCAAGTCAGGAGTCCTCTCTGGAGAGTGAGTCGGACGAGGAGGACGATTACATGGACATCTGAGCCTCCGACGGCCTCGTGACTCTGCTTTCAGAGCACTGCTAAAACTGAACAACGCCAGGCCACGCCTCGGAGCTTGGCCTGATTTTGCCAAACCCCCGTGCCCCTGTATTAAAATAATGGAATGGTACATGTCGCTGCAGCTAATGTGTCTTTGTTGATGCAATTGTTCTCTCGTACATTTAGAAATCCTAATTATTAAAAAAAAAAAAGCACTCTCGAACCGAGAAAATGCAGTATTCTCTTCGCCTGTCATGTTACTGTTTTGCTCTTGTTGTCAGCAGTGATAGTGGATGACAGGCGATGTCTTTAGTTTTACAGCATGTCTGTAATGTGCCATTTATGCGTATCGCACATCAGCTAATCGAGCTTTCCTGTATGTTCTCACTGAAAATGGGAACTTGTCAACTGCATACTGGATCTTGTTATGCAGACTTCTGGCCTGCTAAGCCATCCAGTCCTTTTTTTATGCATCTTTTATTATGCGCCAACTGTAAATCTGAGCTGGAGTTAAATCCTTGAGGAATCTACATCTCTAATCGGAGGGGCTTCATACCAGACAGATGCTCAGCAGCATGTACCTGCTGGAAGCCACTTTCATCATTTACATAGGCATGAGAATTTAGTCTTCAAGGCACTTGCAGTGGTACACGACATATTTCAGTGGACACAAAGGTGAAATGAGGACAATTGGCTGCGTTTAAGTTTTTTCTGTAGGCTAATGCCCTACACAGGCTCATAACCTGTAGCAGATTGGATATGTTTACACTTGTCTTTCATTTGTCACTTAATTTTGTGCTATTTTTGTACTCACTGTATTTCTTGTAATATTTTGTCCTATATATATTTTTTTATTTTACTTTTTTCTTTGTGTGCATTTGTAGCTAAGAGGAACAGTTCTTACCAGGAAGCAGTCCTGTCACCAGCATTGCTCTGAATGATATGGAAAGGGAGTTGGTTTCGATTTATTAGAAATGAGCTTTTGTACATATCATATTCCAAACCTCTTTCCAATATTATGGCTTTAATGGTTTTGGTGTTGCGTTAAGCTGGGGAGGTGTGTGTGTGTGTGTGAGAGAGTGTGAACATGAACGTAAGCTATGGTCAATTCAATTCCATTCAACTCAGGAAGCTTTACAGGACTAGTTTGTTAATGTGATCTTTTGTTTGATTTCCTGAATTCAGTGGAATTGAAATGCAGGCATAAGAAAACCAGATGCCTTTCCAATGGATCTATTTGGGTAAATTCGTCAAAATTATAGCTGAACTCAGAGGAAGACAATAGAATGTTTTTTTACAGATTGTTTTCTATAAAAGAAGGATATTTACTGTTTGTTTTTGACAGTTGTCTAAAAAGACTTTTAAAAAATGACACAAATGAATAATTGTAAACAATATCACCCTTGACAAAACTGTTGGGAGTTTTTTTTTTGTTTTTGACGTGAGATACTTTTATATTCTACTGCAGAGCTTCTGAGAATGTATCATGGCTAACAGGTGACTGGGTTCAAGGCTTTGTTCTGCTCTGTCCCCTTGGCTCAGGCTACTGGAGGGGAATTGTTCTCTACATTTGGACTGAATGCATATAAGATGTCACAAACCAAAAATATATTTGAGAAACACGTACTTGTTCTGTGTGCTAATTAAATAACCCTCAAAAACTGCATTTACCCTGCAAGCGTATTTTACATACATGTATCATAACTATTATTGCGTTATTTTAGAGTTGGGTAAGATGTGTCACTTCACTATGTCTCCGGCTTTTTCCACAGTAAAGGTAGGAATTGGAAGGGAATTGTACCTACAACTCTTCAGATGAGGATGGACAACAAGTAAGGACCCAACTTAATTCTGTACAATCTAAAGTTACAAACTCTTTTCTAAATGTTATATAATATCAGCTCTTGATTTGCTAATTCAACTAATTACATTACAGTCATTTAGCAGACACTTGAATCCAAAGCGACTTACAAAGGTGATAGTTGACACTATGTGGGGATCAAGCCCATAACCCTCAGACTGAGAGTCTCATGCAGTACCGACTGAGCTGTCCAGACCGGTAATTATCTTATATGACATGATATGACCATGAAAGAAGACATTTTGTTTGCAAGGGAAACTAATTTGTCCTTGATTGTTGTTAGGAAAGGAATTGCATTACCAAGATTGCATCAGAAACCCTATGATTTATAATGAAACATCTCACCAGGGCTGCCAGGCTTTATAGGGCTACTTTTGTCAATGTGTCAATCCACCAGTCATGAGTCAGTTTGGTAACACTGACTACCATTATAAGGAAGTATAATGCTTCAATAAACACACAATGCATACAGGTGCATCATATCAGCGTTCATTACACATTATAGATATAAAAATGAATTATAATTACAAGTGTCTTGCAAATGTTTGACAGTATATTTGTCAACTTTTCATATTTCTGATTTTCAAACATGCAACAGAAGTTATCAATCACTCATTTGTTTTTTCATGGCTTATTTTGGATGCACAACAATGGTAACTTAATGATGTTGCATGCTTTATTTAAAATGCTTTATTATGCATTTCATTTTACTCAGCACAGTGCATACGTTTACACATAACTTATGAAGCTGCATGGATCATTGTAATAGAATAGAAGCATTTACAACACAGGTTCTTAACCCTTGTCAGAAAGTGAATGATGTGCTGATATGCAACAGTAATGTGTTTTCATAAGCATGGTCAAAAGGCATGAGTATATTCCTTATAATGCACTATAGATTTGGTAGTCATTGAAAGTGTTGAAGTGCAAATTGTACTTCTCTTAACAAAACTAAAATATCAGTTATAATATCACAAACTAGTATAGGCAATAACAATAAATGTTAGTGTTGTCAAAGGAATGTGATTTAGGGCCAAGAAAATAAAACTTTGGATGCAGATTTTTATTTGAGTTTTTTTTATTACGTTTTGAAATGCCTCTATTCATTTAGGCTTGTAATCATAGAGTCTGGCATGCATGAGCCAGGCTTCACTTCTCACAATATTAAGATTAAGATTCATTTATTGCCCTACAACCACACATCACACGCATGCAGGTGACCGCTGAACACAACACACGCATGCAGATTCTTAGTTTCAGGCGTTATTTGACAGCAGCATTTCCATTAGACTAAGCTCTGGTATCACCCAAGTGACTGTGTGTCCTGATTTCACTCTGTCAAAAAAAGCATTCACAATTCAACAAGGAGGATTCATTTTGGATATTGTTTCCTTCCAACAAGAAGTCAGGTGCGACTTGGACCAGTTGGGACCTCCGCATGTCGACAGGACTCTCAGAAGGCTTATATATAGGAGGGAGGTTGACTGAGCTTCACTCACTAAATCGTTAATAGCAGTAGTTTTTGTCACCACAGCCGTGTACACACTTCCAGGTTTTGGCAGTGACAAGCAAATGTGGCTTCAGTTTGTATGTGGCCCATGAGACTGAGAACTATGTTGTTTAAACTCCATCAGTAACACCCCAACCAGCTCAGGGTTGAAGAGTTAAGATTTGCTCCTGACAATGAATCCTCTGTTGACTGGAAATAAAATGCAGATAATATTCAAACTTGTGTCAAGATTAAACAAACCTGACTAATTTGTATATCATAACATGTAGCAGATTATATAGATTTGATCCTCCCCTCAGTTGTTTTTGGAACTAAAATAAAATAAAATAAAAATGATCTTATTTCCGTGGCCGTGCCCCCCTGTGGAGCAGTCGTGTTTTTCTTCTCTCTAACTCCTAGCCGGCAGACCACCCTGTTGCTCACATTGACTTTGTGGTCAAAGGGCTTGTACACTCTGGTGTGAAGTCTCCGGCACAAGGGAAGTCATTAGTCTTCATTAGCAACTTCCAGGAGTTTCTTATGAAGTGCTGTGAAATTGTCATTTGCCCCTTTGCCAGGCAAGCTTGATTTGAGGTTTGTTTTCTTATGTGGTAGACCAAATGTGTGCTCACCCAACCCCTAGTTCGAGCATGTGAGATCATTGTCACTCCTAATTTAAAGAGGGAATTTAACACTCTCTTTCTAATTTCTCATTAAAAAGAGGTTACATTTTGTATCCACTCTGCAAAATCTAAATGAAATCTAAAAGAATATAATAAAACATTTGATTCAAATGAATTAGGAGCCTTACTGTTGAGCGAACTCCAGGTGATTTCATCCTGTGAGCTCAATAATTCATGCTTAGGTTATTGTTGCCACAGTATTTGTATGCACACCTTCAGAATAAAATGCTGTGCTGCACCAATAGATTGATAGATAGTTTGACGTGGGGCTGCACAGTCATGAAAAGCAGAGAAATTTAAATTGTGATGGACCTGTTGTCAGGTAATTTCTCCTATGATGTCTGATTGTTGGGTCTCCTGTGCCATCAGGTTGTTTCCAGCCAGTGGCCACTACCTCTACAAACCCCTCCAAGTGGCCAATTAAGCATCAAAAGGGCATGCTGCATGGTTAATGTGAGTGAAAGGTGTGAGATTTCTCGTCAGTCCACTCCAGGGGCTCTTTATTGGGCTGCTAGAGAGCCGTCTGATCCTTGGGACCTGGCTGTGTATTGGCAGCTGTTAACTATTGAGCACAAGGGGATCTGTGTAGTTAAAGCAAATGGCCAAAGACTGACACCTGGGAGGTAGAACATCACCGATGAAGGTGAGCGGCGAGCAGACACGGGGAGTCTCCCAGTCGACCCACAACGGACTCAGGTAAAAAGCCCTGCGCAGGCATCAGGCAGGGTGGATTTATCTGAGTGTAAAGACAGATCAGACTCTATATTGTAGAACTGAGAATATCTCTGGTCAGTCCTTTGTAAATGTCATGTTATTTTCCTTCTGGAACATATTAGTAATTAGCTAAATACATTTGTCAATTTATCTGACAAGATATTCTCTTTGTCCCACTCAGTGCGTCTGATATCCATAAAGAGGAGGAAACGAGTGACGGCCTTAGACAAAATCTGCCTTGTTTGTTTTTCGTTTGCTCTAGTAGTCCCTGTCAGTCTCCAGAGTGCTATCTCCCTGATGTGTTATCCAAGTCCAAATCCCCTGAGGCTAGCTGTTACAGACGACAGTGGTCCCTGTGATGCCTCTGTGGCCGTGGCCTTTGACCCCGAGGCCACGTACTGAAAGCGATCACACCTGTCACCCCCAGACCCCGTGCGTAATGGGATTGACACTGCCGCTGCTGAAATGTACACCTCAGCTCTGACTCTGACACACTCGCGATAGACCGTTAAAGCCGGATGAGTAATTTGCTGAGGATTTATCATCATAATCTCTCCATTTCTTTTGAGTATCCCTCTAAGATACCCAGAGAGCCGTGTGATCTCTCTCCTTGTGAATGGGGTTAGGGGTGGATCTCCAGACCTTGAGAAGAGACCGCTCGGAAGTGCCTGGGAATAAGAGTTTTAGCTCACTCGGGAGCACTAAGTGTGGAGAGCAACGCGGAACCTGTGACTGAGAAGCCCTCGACAACAATTGGTTTCACATAAGGACACATATCACACTTCCTCGAGGCCAAAGTTCTGCCACCAAGCCGGCTCTCTCAGTCCTGCATCGGCGTTTTGAACCTTTCTGCATTTACCATTTACCCCAGCACTAAACGGTACAGAACATCCTCTTGATGGCACCATTATTACCACTATGTGCCATTATCTTTTATATTCTACATCGACCCAACACAGGACCTCTAAACACGCTAATCAATGTTTTCACAGGCCCAACTCTCTAGTTGTAAACATCTCTTTATGCGCACTTAACTGCCTATTCCTCAGATAGCTGTTCTGGGCTCACAACATTTGCCGGTCTTTTTGTTATGTTGCAAAATTAGCTGTTGAAGTGAAACTCTGCTTTTCACAGATTTTTTAGGTGTGCTGCTATCCATACAGTTGCTCACACACAAGCGGCAGAAGATGCCACTGTGTGTGGCTGTCAAGAGATCTGGGATGACAGAAGGTATTGTATGCAATATGCAGACGTGAGAATACAATGAGATTTGAGTGGAGATGTTGGGGCCATGAGACGTGAAAGTCCATTCAAATTTTGACGTCAACCTCGGTGGAGAGAAGAATGGCAACTTGGTTATTGTGGAAGCAGGTCCTCTATGCTAATACCTGTAGTGTTTAGCATTTGTTTTGCCTGTGGTAACAGGGTACGATGCAGGCGGAGACAGCCTGTGAATGACACTCGTGGATTTGCCTGGATGTGGATACGTGGGAGGATGGTTGGGTTGTTGTGGCAGGTCTTTATTCCCTCTCCCTCCTGTCCCATTCAAGGCTGACTTGGGCTTGTGGTGCTAACTGGCTGTTAATTGCCAGCCTATACCCTGGCTTTCTCCACATGCAGAAACTAGGTCCTTCAGGGGGAAACTAGCCTAATGAGATTATCCATCAGAGCGTGGGCCTGTCTAGACACCCCAATACACAACCCCCGCTGCCGGCAGCTCTGCAGCTATCGGGAGATGCCCCCAGGTAAAACGTACCTGGAGAAAGACTGCAAGTTATCATCACGTCATTATGGGTTTACACAGAGTTTCCCACCCACTTCTCAATCTCTATGATGGGAAAGAGGCCAAAGCTGAGACATTTAGAAAAGTGCAAAGGTGATCCATGTTTGATTTAAAAAATGTGTTCAAAAGTCTTGCATTTTATGCAATTCCAGACCATTATAAAGAATTTGTACAATAGCTGTGAGAATTATGTTTCTAGATTCATCAAACTCTAGAAAATATATTTTTAAGCAAATAGTCCTTTATCATTTTTAATGTGAAATACAATGAACTATCTTACAATGAACTATCTATCTACAATGAACTATCTCCTCCTGTTGGTGAAATACATTTTAATGGATATTTTATTTTTTGCATGAACACACTAAAGAGCGTTTTGTGTGTGGTTATGTCTGTGTGAATGATGTGTACACTGATGTTGGTGCCGCTGGAAGCCCTGATCTGCAGCAAGGAAGCCCGTCCATATTTGTTTAAAAGTCTCTTAGCAGTTAATAAAGATGCATTTCCTACATCCCCCTTCCTGTGGGGACGTATCAAGGCTCTGTTAAGTCTCTTTGATTTCTAGCACCCTCCAATCACAGTGGGACATTGACTCATCATTGTGCCACTTCAAAGCCTGGGAATGGCTCTCTTGACCCCACCCACTCCACGGTTCCCCTTAAAAGTCATGGGCACCTCATACTGCAGGACTAAAGATTTCTCAAATAACCGGTGCCACAAGATCACCTCACTTATCCTCCCTGAATCACTGGATTTACACAACCCATGAGGCAGATGACCGAAGAGGGAGTTTAGACCTGAACCGACACTTTGGATATCACTGATAACTGGATTGCTGGTCGCCCCTTCGTGCATGAACCTTTTCAAGCCCTCCCTGTGCCATCACTGAAGCTGAAGAATGCAGTCCATCAGAGGTGAGTGCTGTTTTTTAGCCGTCAAACCTTCATTGGATTTCCCCTGCATTTTCCATCAAAAGCTCCCAGGTTTATAGTCAGATTTGGAAGGGTTAGTCTGCAGTCCTTAACACAGCTGTGTATTTCTTTTCTTTGTCAGTCTAACGTCAAATATCTTCTTGATCTTGTGCTATGTCACAGTTACTGAAACACGGCTCTGATAACTCTTAATCCTTTACTAGACTTGAAGCCCAACTTCAGCGTGCCGCCTCCATCCTCCATGGCTCCTGGACCCGATGCCTATCACCAGGGCAGCATCAGGATGACTCTGGAGGACAGTGACCTTTGGAAGTCCTTTCATGAAATAGGAACGGAGATGATCATCACTAAACCGGGAAGGTAAGACGAGCCTGAATTACACAAGGCAGTTCAAAATGTTGGAAAGCTACCCTAGTGCCTAATGCCACTGTGACTGTCTTGTGCATTTGATTGTTTGAAAGGGATATTGAATACTGATGAACACTTGTATTTTTTCAGGAGAATGTTTCCACATTGTAAAATTAATCTCGCTGGCCTGATTCCATGTGCCAAGTACATCTTGTTGGTTGACATGGTCCCTGAGGATGGCTTCAGGTATAAGGTAAGAGAGCAGTGATTTATCATTCATTTGAATTTGAATCAGATCAGAAAGTAATCTTGGTTTTAATTATTTAAGTAAAGGAGCATCTTTTATTTTCTACCACACAGCTGAAAAAGTAAAAACTACCAAAATTTCAGCTTTGATTTTTTTATCAAGCAACCATGGCATTGGCCACAGATTTCTGATCAGTTTCCCCAGACAAGACTCAACCCCATCGTCTGTTTATCACCCCCTCCCCTGACATTGCACATCAAAGGGTGTTATCTCTTCCTGTTTTTCTATCCCCTGCTGGGAGCCCACTGTACTACCCCCTGTCTCCGTGGGTGGTGCAGGCCAGCCATCGCTCTCCACTCCACCGGCCCCTTGCACTGTGGGAAGGGAAGATGGTGCTCCTCTGTAAATCACCTTTGTACGACAGATTAGCCTAATGACGCTTTTGACTTTCTGTCTCCTTCCAGTGGAATAAAGAGAAGTGGGAGGTGGCAGGAAAAGCCGAGCCCCAGCCTCCCTGCAGGACCTACCTCCACCCAGACTCCCCAGCCCTGGGGAGCCACTGGATGAAGCAATCCATCTCCTTCCTGAAGCTCAAGCTCACCAACAATACGTTGGACCAGCATGGCCATGTAAGTCAGATTAATCAGAATGGATCGCTCAGTTCCAAATTATATCTACATATAAAGAAAGTGATTGATGGCAACAAACAAAGAGGATGGTACTTCTTTAGTGGGTGTTTTAAAATCCTCGATTGATAAAATGATGACTCTTACAGACTGATTTTTTTCCTCTCAAAATTGTTTTATTAAAAATACATTCTTCCTCTCTCCAGATAATTTTGCACTCCATGCATCGCTACCACCCGCGCTTCCACATCATTCAGGCAGATGATCTCTTCAGTGTCCGCTGGAGTGTCTTCCAGACCTTCACCTTCCCGGAGACCTCCTTCACAGCAGTCACTGCCTACCAGAACACCAAGGTCAGTCTCCTTTTCACTGCTGCAGCTAGTGTCGAGGAGATCGCACAATACTGAGATTTTAACCTATTTGACGTTTCCTCCCCCAGATAACAAAGCTGAAGATCGACCATAACCCTTTTGCAAAAGGTTTCCGAGATGAAGGAACTAATTCAAAAAGGTAGGCATGATAGTAATACTCCTCACAGACTGTTTTATTGACACTTGACAGTATTTAGTAATGTATTGAGTGCTTTAATGAACCTGATGTTTCTCTTAAGGCGTGCAAACAAGAGCCCAGCCTGCCCTGAAAAGCGAGCCAAGACGACCGGCGTTCTGAACAGAGAGTCTGAGGAGGACAGCCCTCCAGGTACTGACCCGGGAGACTGCTCCTGATGCTGATGTTTCTAGCGCTGTTGTCTTCTGTGCTGTAAGTTGATCCGACGGTCCGTGCGTTTTTCAGATTTCTGCCGGTCATCGTACGACGGTTACGAGGGCGAGGAAGGAGACCCGCCGAAAAGAAAAGAGGTTGATGCGGTGAAGGAGGAGCGTTACTCCCCTTGGGCTGCTGAGAGGGAGAACGGCGCCAGGACAGAATCCCCTACTGGAACAGAGACCAGGGACGTGTACAACACGGAGCAGCTTGTGCCTGCACCAGCTTCATACCAGCCTTACAGGTGAGCACTAGCAAAGTTGTACACATCCTCTGCAACAATAGAAGAACTTAATCTTGTCATACTAAACATGCCACCCACAGAACCGTAACAACATTCCCTTTGGCCTTCAGGTTCCACGAATATGGGAAGTCTCCGTCTCCCTCCTCCAGCGTCGGCAGCAGTAACGGAGGATCAGGACGCACCAGCTTTGAGCCCCCTAGGGTCCCCGACGTTGCGACGGTCCCTGATCACGATTCTTCGAAGCCCCGTACGCACGAGGTTGGACCGCCTCCCTGTGGCCCCCAGCACCTCCCGGGCCACCAGGACTACACCGGGGTGCTCAACATGAGCATGGCCCAGGCCAGCAAGCCCGGGGTGCTTGGCCACCACATCTACAGCCCCTACGGTGCCGAGCAGCCCCTGGGTCAGTGGAGTGGCCCCGGCCCCGCACAGTATCCTCCTCCTCACCACCTCACCGCTGACTACACCACACAAGCTGTGCACCATGGCTATCACCATGGCAACGTGGCCGAATGGAGCCAGTATCCGCTATTCTCCTATTCCTGCTGGTGAGCGAATCGTCAGTGAGCAGAAACTACTGACTGAGAGTGACTTTATAGATGCCGCGGCGCCATCTTGCCAGAATGTGGATCCAGTGCTCACAGCTATGAGAATGCATGCCCAGACAAGAGCCAGAGGCCTGTGTCAAGAATGGAAAAAGCGAAAGATGAAATGAAGTAAGGAAGCAGTCACATCTGACTTCCAGACTGCTGCTGTCACGGCAGGATTCAGCCTCCAGTGCTAAGTGCCATATGTTGTGCTAATTAGTTGTCTTATTGTTGAATTGTCTATTTATTTTGTATTTGAATTTAAGTTTATCTTGAGTTTAAACATTATTTTTGTAAAAAACAACAACAACAAAGACTAAAAACATGAGTGTGCTTGAAAATGTGATGTGATATGAAAATAAAAACCTAAAAGTTACAATGATTTTGATGTTTCCTTTGTCTTTGGTAATGGCATTCAAAACATGAGCCTCCTCCATAGTATGCATTTGAATGCCCGATACCTGGCTGGCTCTGAAAACCAATACATCCTGCGGTTGAGTTTGTTTGTATTTCCTCTTTGTTGATCTAACGAGGACCACACTAGTCTCGACTGGCCCAGCGTGCATTGTGACCGGTAGGGGGAAAGGCCTCGCCTGCTGAGGTTTACCCACTGGCATCACAAAACACTGCACGGCTATCGTTCTCCATCACAATGAGCTTTAAACAGCATGAAAATGGAGGGCTGTTGGCTCCCTTTCACAATTGAACAACACAGGGCTGTGCTCATCGCCCCCCCACCCCGGGTGGATATGAGCTGCTAATGACGCCTGTAAAGGCCGGGTGGGAGGGGGGCGTCATCCTTCAGGAACACTTCTGGTGTGGTGTGGGCTTTAATTCAATGCAATTCATTAGCTTATGCTTCTTGAACCATTACAGCCATACAGTATGTCTAGCTGATCTGCACACCGTGAATGAGAATGGAGATCTGAATAGGTTTATGAGGTTTTTGAGAATACGGTTTACATTTCATTGCACATCCTGTATGAGTACGTGACGAATAAAGTTTTTCAATCTTGAATCTTGAAAGGTTTCTGCATTGCTCCATCACGCTTAGTCATTCTGGTCATTGCTGATTATTAAATGTGGGTGAATGTAATAAAGTTCAAATTCTGAGTGATTATGTTGCTCAGAAGCCAGTTCTTTTATGAGAGCCAGTAAATAACATCACATTGAAGTGAACTGGGAAATTGGAATACTGCTCCAGGATAGTATTTGGAATACAGGATTCCCAGTATTTGACAATACAGGAAATAGATTTGTCCCCATCTTCTCAATTCACATAACTTACCGGACAAAGACACAACACTTGGTAAACAACTGCTTGGTGTAAAATACTAAATTGTTATTTAGTATTTTGTAAATTGTTAAATTATTTCAGCTATGGCAGAAACCAATAATCACACAGGTTGCAAAATGATGAAGCTTCTTCAAAATGTAGAGGAGAGTTGTGCTTGACAAATGTAAGATTTAGCGTTGGATGAAGTTTAATTTTGTAGAACATCTGCACTCACAAATAAAATGTGTGTGAGGAACTAAACACTTTATTCTAATTTTAAAGCCAAACCTATATTGATGACAACACTCTGGTATGTGTGCTATGGTAATGCTATATATGACATGTTAAATATATGATCTGCAGAGTAAATTATACTAATGACAAGTAAGTATGAATTTGTTTTATGATCATGGCACACTTGACTAAGTCACTTCGGATAGGAGCATCAGCTATGTAATGCAATGTAAAGGCTCAGCTGTGTCACCGGCTGAAAGTACAGAAGCCAACACACCCAGGAGGAATATATCAATCAAATGGTGAAGAGGAGCCTTTTCAAGTGCAGATCTGCCCCCTCTCCTTTCCCCACCACTTTATTGACTTATTGCCCCTGACAAGTTGGGCTCAGGCTCACCATATGCAGCCCTATGCATTCGGTGAAACAGCAAGAATGAGAGCAAGGGAGGGAGCACTTAGTAAAACTCCCTAGACACTCACATCCAAGACTCCATTGGGTTTAAACTGCTCAGCACTACACCATCGGGCAATTCAGGGCTTTTAATTGCTCTGATAATGGACAACGAAAGAGCACCAGATCGACCTGCACTCAGATGTCTGTGAAGGCCGCTGATGAAGTTAAGTGCAAGACATATGTCTTAACTATCCCCCAGGTGGTAATAGTTTCAGAATGAATAGATAGCTATTTACAAACGCATAAACCGAAACATAGCAGATTGGGGAACCTAGATGTCCAGTACTGGTGTCAGCAGAGCCCACCAGACGACTTGGCAGGGGCCGGCACAACAGTGTGAACAAAGGGGGGGGGGGGGGGGGGGGGGGGCAGGAGACAAGCGCGTGGGAGAG
>CABFOP010094014.1:0-12888 GCA_900683385.1 Anoplogaster cornuta | reverse complement strand
GTGCTCTACAGTGAAATATGGTTTTTGTCTAGACAGCGTAAAGAGGTGGGTTGGTGGGTGTTGGTTTGGGGGGGGGGGGGGGGGGGTAGTCCATTGGAGAGAGACTCGCTTTTGATCAATGAGCATTACTATGTGTATGATCCCCCCAAAAAGTTATTGAGTAGTAGAGGCAGCTTGGATTCATTATCATGCTGGAAGAATGAGGAAACATGATTGGGATCGTGACAAAGATTGATACTGTGAAGTACAAATGTATTTCCTGGAAAAAATGAATAGAATATAAGTACATACTGTAAGTACATATAGGTACATAAGTAACATAAGTACATTCATTTTAGAGCAGTAGGTGGGGGTAATACACTAAAGTGGATATAATCCACCAATAAAACACAAGAATCATCAGACATGACAAATTGCTAGCGAGAGGACACTAATGCTAGCTTGCTGCAAAAGAGCATACTACAATCTTCTGCTCACTGAAAATGCAAGTAGAGTGCTTGTCTACAACCGTAAGTTATGCAATAAAGCAAAGATCAATAGAAATAACATAGGGGTTTGTGACGTCCCAATTGGCTTTTGTGATGTCCCAATTGGCTTTTGTGATGTCCCAATTGGCTTTTGTGATGTCCCAATTGGCTTTTGTGATGTCCCAATTGGCTTTTGTGATGTCCCAATTGGCTTTTGTGATGTCCCAATTGGCTTTTGTGATGTCCCAATTGGCTTTTGTGATGTCCCAATTGGCTTTTGAACGCTGTGATGTGAATGCTGTCCATATTTTTACATCATGTTTTTTTCAAAAAGTATCCAGAATTTTCTATCTATTGCAATAATAAAAGTTTACAAACCTTTTGGCTATTTAGTACATTAGTACATTTAAAAGCAGAAACTTTTTGACTTTTACTCAAGTGTATTTTTACCTAGATATTTTGACTTGTAATTGAGTAAGATTTTGAACCAGTACTGTCATACTTTAACTTAAGTAGAATTGTTGTGTACTTTTTACATCCCCGTTTACCACTTAGATCAGAGATTATTTTAGGAGACATTTATACAGGAATGCAGGTAATTCAGAGTTCGTAAACTTTCTCTCACAACTGTTGTGAGATTATTGGCTATGGATAACCAATTCCCTATAAGAGACTGATAGGGGCAATGCATTAGAAAATAGCTCTGTTCTTCTACACAAGAAAGAAAGCACATAACTTCCCATCATAACAGTACCCATCCTGCAGGCATCACTTTCATGGCAGAGGTTTTGCTTTTGGTTCTTTCTTTTGGATGCTGTCTAACATTGAACAAAAGGACACATGCCATACTTCTTTCTTTCTATCTTCCCTTGATTTATAACAGGTGGTTGGATGACTGATGATAAAAGTGAACAGCATAAGGGCTCTTAAGTTTCTCTCCTGGGGATGAAGAGAAGAGAACAAGTCTCTATATATGTTTGCTTTGCTCCCTTTCTTGGTGAATAGATCTATGCTTCTGTTCTTATCAATGCCTTGGCCATAGTCTTCCACTCACAGCAGAAGTCTGACAGCCGTAGCCAACTGTTTTATATAACCTTTTCCCCAACAAGTGACAGAGTCCTGTAAGCTTTAGTGGATTTGCACATTTTATGGAAGAGCAAGATCATGCACTAATCAGAAATGTCATAGCTGTGAATACTATTTAATGAAATGTTGTTGGGTTGTTGGGAAGCTTCCTCAGATTCTTAAGATCTTATAAAGCAAATCCTGGCCTGAACAATTATTACAGTAAGAGAGCAATTGACAACAGTTAAGTGTTGACTAATTAATTCATTACATATCAGTGTGCAGGTCATTACATATAAATAGTCATGCCATTACTGCTTCAGACCATTACGCCTTAGTTGATGGTTCCATAACAAGCAGGGTTTGAAGGCGAAACAGGCCTGATTAAAGAATCTATTGTGTTTACAGATTATATAACAAACATTGTTTTGAGATTTTACCAATCTTTACACTAAAGGTAAATCAAAAGAGTGCCTATGTCAAGAAACACTAAATGTAACATACATTTCTGTTACTGAAACATCACAGAATGTAGGCTACAACAATTTAGAGGCTTGGTCCAAGAGAGAGACTGAGAGAAACAGAGATCTTCCACTTTTATGTATGAAACTCAGGCCTGCAGGCCAGATCCAGCTGATCTGGAACCTGGCTGTGTCCAAATTTATGTTGACATTTCATTCTGGCCACAGACCCACAGTTGCCATTAGTTCTCTCACCTTTCAACACACTCAAACAGTTATGATCGACAAACTATTGGCCAAAACACCCTCATAAGTGCAAACTACACATCATTCACTGTCACTGAACAAGCAAGCTAGCAATCTGAAAATGGCTAATAAAAGTACTTCTTTATGTCAGCTATCAAGTTGTCTGCAATAAAAACAATGTTATGTATTTGCTCAATCAAACTCAAACAATCAAACAATATTTAAATAACACCAGTGCTAATGTCAATATTTACAGATGCGGGTGCCAGACATTTTCTAACTATATTATAACAAATATTATCAGGCCTTTAATCTAAACCAATGTCAACATGGAACCAGTTACATTTTCAAAGAAATAACACTAATGCAGCGTTACACTGAGCCTTATAATGCCAGATATGACTTATTCTAAGATACAAGAATGAAAAATACAAAGTTACCCTAGTGGAATCGAACATAAAGGACAGGTATTAAATGTGAAATAAAAATTTGACACTACTACTCGGAACAAATATTTGAGCACATCCTGCAGTGTGTAAACTACAGTTGAATTGGAGAAGACCACTCAAAGAATATCACACTACGGCCACTGCTGGGCCCTCCACTCCTGATGCTGTCCTCCTTCACAATACAACCCCTCACAAACCTCAAAAGGACAAAAGGTGATGTACCCTTGTGAACAGAGGCAGTTCAATACAATGTGACACAGTTCTGTAGACTAATTGCTTGTTTTCTACAAGCAATTCTTATACTTAGGTAGGTACTTTATTAATCACCGAGGGGAAATGGGGGAAAACATCAGTGTTTCATATAATTTAATTTAGGTATGTACTGTGATGTACAGCAGCTATATTTCATGCCACCATGTTGTATAATATAAATTGTATAGGTTGGATGACAGATTTCCTATACAAAATACATACCGTTTAACAAACTCTAGTACGGTGGTACTTTTTCAGTACCGGTATACCATGCAACACTTACCTATACTCATGTTTCTAGGGTGTTCGTTACGACTGGTTGCTTTCAAAACTGGGTCATTCCCCCAGGCTGGTGTGCACGTGAGTGTTATTGTCTTTAACTATACAAAACAGCTTGGCTGCTCTGTCACACACTTTACTCACATGACAATTATGATACACTTTCTCAGTTTCTAATAACAGAGAAAATAAAGGGCAATGGGTGCAGACTGAAGCCCAGCAGTGGACTGTTGGAAATTCCAGCCCTGATGACAAGAAGCATTTTGCCTGGTGGCACAGCGCAGACCCTTAACATGTAGATGCTACTGCTAGCATTTCATTTGCGCCAATGTGCTAAAGGGAAAGTAGTCTTGGGTTGGGAACTACTTTTTCCCCATTACGTGTGTCAAAGGTTGTTTTCCAACAGTGCCATTTGGAACATTTGATTGGTCATCTTGAAGCTGAGGTGATTTATAGTGATTATGGTGATTAGAGTCACAGCTGGCTTTCATTTTTTTATCAATAATTGAAGGTACATTGCATCATCAAATTCCATGACAAAAGTACAAGCAAGACCTAACATGACATACCTACCTACCTAAATGGCAGACATTGTGACTGTAGCATTACTGAATTATGTAGCACATGGCCGGTTAGTCCAAAATTAGATAACAGTACACAGTGTACAGTGTGTCAGTCTATATTACAGAATGTCCCCGTCCACTAGATAGGCCTAGATGTTTTGGGAATTACAGTGTCAAGTCACATCAACTGATAATAACAGACAATAGAATAAGAAATAAGATTAAGTGCTTACCTCATGCAAATTTAGTTCTTTGACTTTTTCCTTCTGTATAACCTGAGATGGACAGGGGTATAATAGATTAGAAGAGATATCAACAAATCTCTAATTGACACAAACAATGTTTGGAATACAAATGCAATACAAAGACAACCAATAATGACTGTGCTACTCATGAACTGCTATGGACAATCAGTCATTCAGGCTAAATGAAGGACACAGGAGACAGTAACAGCTGATCTGGTCTGTGGTATCCAGTATGTGCCTGAATGTTGATATTATATAACCCACAGAGGAGCTGGTTAGGTAAACCTCATTGCTTCTGTAACTAGCAGGGAGGCAGTGTGATAGCCCTAGTGTCTGTATGCCAGCGTGTGTGTTTGTTTTGCACACTGGCATGACATAAACACAGGACAAGAGTGTCATGATGATGACCCCCTTGCTGCCAATGTTCTGCTGACAAGGTCAGCTCCAACTAGTCATGAACCTGATTTTTCAAGCTGAGTCACTTGCTGCCCCTGGACTTTAGAGGATTTAGAGTATTTGGGCCTACACTGGGCAATTTTGTTCAAGAACTGGTTGTTGACTTTTTAAAATTGACCTGTTTCACTGACATGGCTAACCGAGTTAAACAGAGTAGTTTGTTGACAATTTGGGATAAGCCCAGAATTTTTCATTTCATGAAGCGAGTTCACAATTTAGCCAGACTTGTTAACGGGGCAACAGTGTCTCAGGGTGCTTTTACACCTATAGTTTGGTTCATTTGGTCCGAACAAAGGGAAAAAATGAAACATTGTTGCATTTTAGTTCTGTTCTGGTTCCTGTTCACACTGACTTTTTACAAATGAACCAAGAGGAGTAAACATGACTGACAGGTAACTCCTTGATTGGACAGTTTTGGCAATTGTCATGCATCATCAGTGCAGACCCACATGGGGAAATCAAATTCTGAGTGACTGACAGAAGTTTATGCAGCACTTTAATGCTTCTGATGTGTATATTTATGTTGTTTGGTGTCACAAAGAAAAAACTGATTATAAGCATTATTAGTATTATTAGACTGCAAATCGACCGCATGAATAACTGGACTAAAAGGAGGCGTCTTGTACAGTAATGATTCGGGGCTTATTACTGTGGGATCGCTGTCACACACGTTTTAATGGGAGTTAATGAATGGACAAATACGCGGAGTAGGATACAAGCACAGCAGTTTTAACAGCGTTTGACCTATTACTCAGGGAAAATACCAGCGCTGATGTGCATACGGTACGTGTTACCATGGTTACCAAATGATTTACTTAAATATATACATGGCTTATACAGATCAATTATAAGATTGCTTCCTGAACAGATTTCACGATCAGCAGATGGATTTATTAGTAGTTTAGCTTTGGAAATCATGCTAAAATCACATTTCTGCCATCATAAAATCCTGTGGTTGGTTTGTTTGCATTCACACCACAAACGAACCGCACCATGGTTCACTTGGAACCGGACCGAGACCCACCTTTTCAGGCGGACCATGATCTGGTTGTTTGGTCTGCACCAGAGTTCAAATGCGTGTTCACACCTCTCCAAACAAACCGGACTAACGGCGCAAATGCACCATGGTTCGATTAAAACGGACCAAACAGTGTAGGTGTGAAAGCAACCTAGTCATGAGGGAATTATTTACCTCCAGCAATTAATAGGAGGCACATTGCAAACTCCACAGAGCAAAGCTCAGCCCTGACAGTGACACAGACGCTGTTATTGGGCCAGCAGGGCTTTTATAAACTGTTGGCGATGCTGAAAATATCAGCAGAGTGGGCTGTATGTATGTGTGCCAGTCATTGGGCTACTTACTTGTTTGTATGCATACAGCTCTTTGTGCGCCTGGTGCCGTAACCTGAGGAGACGCAAAGACAAAACATCTTTTTGATTAGTTAGTGTTCTGCCTCAACTGATTACATTACATACAGACAAACTGACATATGAAAACCTCCTGGAAAAGGAGAGCAAAAGTAGCAAACATACTACATATGTACTACTCTCTTGATACCGGTTCGTATTCTAGTGTATTATTGGGATACAGGATAAGTGGTAGAATTCAAAAGCAATTATAAACGTGTATGGTTACAAAAATGGCATCATAATAGGAAGAGGGTTGTATATGATCAAGGCAGGAAATACAGGAAATACAGGAAACCAATAACCTTCAGGCAAAGGAGGGAAACCACTCAGGCATACTAACCTATATGTCAACAATAACCTTACCCAAAGTGTGTCTTTCTCCATATGCTAACTTTATATAGCCTTCTTGGTAATCTCAGAAAGAGGCAAGCAGAGTCCACATTATTGAGGAAAAATACCATTTTGGGGTGTCCATATGTGTATGCAAGTGTATATGTTGAATTAAGTAAATTATGATTCTGCCATAACTCAGGCAGAACAGTATGCTGACTGAGATTTACAAATTACAGAAGAAAAGTGCAGATCTGACAACACTATGACATTTGACTGAACTTGTGCAAAATATCTCTCGTCAAGTAATGTAAGCTTGGACATTAACAGACTTAATTCTTAAAGTCTTAGACCAACATTTCAGTTTCTTGGCAAAACAAACACTGAACTTCCAATGCAGAATATCACCAAAACAGATACACTGGATCAGACATTAAAAATACATTAATATAGGTGTTTGTGTACTCTGAAGAAACTTGCACAACTCCTTACAAATTAAAGAGAGTACATACAGATACAAAACCATTGTTTGTTAAGGTTTACACCACACTCTTTGCTTGTTGTTTTATGCCCAAAGCACAACTCAGTGAACAAGGAGAGAACAGGAAGAGGACGGGATAAGAAGAGTCTAGGTGCAGAGAATGGGAAAACATATGTGGGAGGAAAAAGAGGGAAGAAAGTTTGAGCAAAAGAGAAGAGAAATTCATAGGTTTGTAAGATTTACCTCCATTATAAGTAACCTTAACCTCTCGCAGCAGAGTGAGAGGGATCTGTAAAACAGGCAGCACAGTCTAGGAGAGAAACTGACATTTTGAAAGAGACCAGCAGGGAAAGGTGCAGAGACTCCCAAGGGCAGGGGACAAGGTCATGGGTGAAGGATCATGGTTGCTTGGTTGGGGTTGGATGTTCTGGGGCGGGGTGGGGGTTGTTGAATTAACCTTTTAGCACAGTGGTGAGAAGGGGCGAGGTGAACTCCTGGCTGAAAAAGACAGGCATCCCAGTCGACCCTCCTCATACTGCAATTAAGATCATTATTTCACTGCAGTCTATGGGGAAGTTAAAGTGTAAAATATGTATACAAGCCCTTACTGTAGGGTTGATGTTCTACAAATGTTTTGGTCTATCTTATGGTACCGCTATGTATAGGACATTCATGAGCGGTAAATAAATGGTGAAAAGTGCAATGTTGACTAATAAAAACGTATGTTTGTATAGGTTACTTAGTGAAAACTCAATCTGCAGTTGATTACATTGCACATTCATTAACCTTCATGTCATACTTAGTGAAGGAGGCCTTGATTGGTCAATTCATGTCTCTGCCTTTCCCTTTAAAAAAAGACATACCTCATGCAATGCAATACACACAAAAAATATTTCATGTGTGCATGAGGACTATATGGAGGTAGTCGAGTATTGCTGTGATGTCCAGCCTTGCATCAATATGTGTGTGTGTGTGTCTTTGTCAGTGTGGTGAGTATTCACACGTCAACTCTAACACACGACTCCCTCGTTCCCTTGGTTCAACTGTCTGTAGTTGGCCATCTAAACACCGCCAATAAAGTTGACTACAGAGAGCCACGGGACTCCACCTTGTTTTTGTTTTTTGTCAGTTAGGCCTACTATTTGACCCAGCTCTTCTGAATTTAACACTTGTAATCTTGTGAATCACATTTCACTATGAAGGCTTTGAATTGTATATTCATTAAAGTCATGTTGGGCCAGTGCATTGGGAGACTGCATCTTTAAAAGCCTTTTACAGAGAAAAAAATGCTGGTTTTCCTTCTTCCTACAAATGACTTGGTAATCTGACAATATGTCCTGTCAGAATTGAATCATGGTAGTGCATCAAAGTCATAAAGTTTCTCTTTAGGACTAGAGGAGGAATTGTAGGAATATGGAGAGCACTACAGCCATAAGCTAGTTATGAATAGTGGAAGCTCAATTTTGAATCTTCTTTTTGAATCTTTTGAATACGTCTTTGTAATACTTGTGAGAATTTGTCGAATGCTTGTAACTTAATGTTGGTATTAGTCTGTGGTCCGTGTACTTGGCGGCCAACGGATTTTCATTTTGAAATGAGAAAACAAAAATCGAGAAACAAGCTGTTTCCCAATTTCCATTTATAAAGAGAAAACGGAAAACGGGTCTTTTCCCGTTTTTTGTTTTGATAATAAAAAAACGGAAAACGAAAAATGTACTATCCCAGGCAAACAGTGAAATATTCCACCCTCACCCGGACTGGATAGCTCTCTGGCTTGGCCCGTGAGAGGCTAAATTTAGATGTGGCTGGTTTGCATCCGAGAGTCGTTCCGACTATTCAGAGCGCAAGAGCCATACCTATGTGGCCTTTATATGCTGCTAAATGGTGTTTTTGAGTCATGGTGCAATCAGAGCACTGTTATTCCATATCAAAGATGTTATGCATCTTACAGGAGATGCTTAATAAAGGCAAGGCGTTTTCTGCCATTAAGGTTTATTTAGCCGCTATTTCTGCCTGTCATGTCGGCTTTGGCAATACTTCAGTGAGGCAACACCCCAACACAAAATTGAGAAATAAGATTTCCACTCATGCATTTTAATTCCTGATTTCCATTTATAAGCACATCAAAGAAAATCAGATAAAGGGTCGTTTTTTTCCGTTTTCCGTTTTTTATTATCAAAACAAAAAATGGGAAAAGACCCATTTTCCGTTTCCCTATTTATAAATGGTAATTGGGAAACAGCTAGTTTCTCGATTTGTTTTATCATTTCAAAAGTAAAATCCGTCAGCCGCTAAGTACACCAACAAAGATGGCTGCCGTTTTGTGAATGAGAGTTTTTGTATTGTAATGTTATTTTAAATTTCTAACCATCCTCGGTAAAAATGTGAAATGTGATGTCAGAATTTGTTAGCAGCAGGTATTTAGAATTGTTGTTTTTTAAGTAGCAGGCAGTACCATTAGCAATTGTCTAATATTGTCTAGTATCAGTTTGCGAGATAGCAAACATCTCTAAATATCTGCTGCTAACAAATTCTGACAGAATTCCAGTATTTAAACTGAAATTACAAAGACTGATTATTTCTTCTTACTTATTTCAAGTATGCAAACTTTCTTACCACTTCAAACATGATTACAAATTAATTCCTACCAAGATTCAAAACTGAGCTTCAACCTTTTAAAACATAGCTTCAAGCTGTCAGATTGCATCAGTGGCATCCCTCCATATATGAACACAGGAGTGCACATTTGCCTTGCTGGATAGGATAGGAAAAGGTGGTGAGGGGTGAATTTTGTTGAGAACTGCAGAATCTCACTGTCTTAGAGTTTCTGGACTTATTTCTATTATTTGCCACAGCCATTTGGTTGACTAGTAACCACCTCCTTCTTTCCTCTAAGGGTAACAATTATAGGAATACATTTAAAGGCCACCATTGAGTAAAGGGGTGCTTTAAGAGGAAATTTGAATATACAACCATACTAATTGAAATTAGCATTAAAATGGAGACATTAAGGCAGTTAAAGAGTCTTCAGAAAACAATATGATATGTCTCTTTGAGGTCGAGTGCCATGATCAAAACAATGTGGAAAAGCAGCTCGAATGTGGGATGTTTTTTTTAGTTCAGATTATCAAGTCAGCAATTGTAGTACTGTAGCTACCTTCTCCAAACTGTGCTGTTGAAACATTTGTCCCTTTTTGATTATTTGATTATCAAGAGTACTGAGAAAACACATATTTCAAAAGGAAAAAAGCAATAGCCTTATGATCCAAACAACTAAAAGCCGTAATGCCAAGTGCCATACAGTATGTTAGAACAACTACAGTTACAATATATAACTGTGTTGCATAGATCCCAGGAATTTAACAAACTCCAAGTCCACTGTAATAGAAGAGTATTGGAAATAGAGAGAAATAAAGAATCCAACAAGTACATGTGTGTCCTGCTTATGCACCCAGTTAATCGGAATACAGCTACAGTGAAATAGTACATAAGGAGATTTTTGAACTAGATGTTCCGATACCATTTTTTCCTTCCCAATACCGATTCTGATACAGGAACTTGCGTATCGGCCAATACGCATCGGCGAGTACCAATCCGAAATATATATACATTATTATTTTATGATTATTTTAATACTGTTAAAGTGCAGCCACAATTTAACTATCAAACTTCTAACTATATAAATATAAAGGAAGGAATCTCTGTATGTATGTATGTATGTATATATGCCTGTCTCTGTCTGTCTGAATGTCCTTTGATTATCTCAACAACCGTTCATCCGATCTACTTCACACTTGGCGGGTGTATTGCTAGGGACCCAAGGACGTGCAGTGTTGAATTTTGTCAGTTTATCCAAATAACGCCTATTTGGAACAGGCATGTTTTGAATGGGCACTGCACTAGTTTAGTAAAATAAAGATTTTAAATAGTAAAGTAACAGTATAAAACAGTAGTGCAACAGCAACTTAAAAACAAAATAAATCTAGGAATAAAGTGTGTGTAGCGTAAATGAGCTGATAAATTTACGTGATAAATTCCGTGATATTGGATCGGTGCATAGACTTGCATGCTCACCGATACCCAATCCAGTATTTTAGGCTGTATCGGAGGCATTTCCAATACTGGTATCGGAACAACAGTATTTTTAACCATTAATTTGTGAGTCTAAATGACCTAAAATTAGCAACCCCACAGTTTGAGGAGATCTGCATAATGGAAATCTGTAAGAATTAACTTTCATTTGTCATTACTCACATAAGTAGAGGTTGAGTAGAGTATATTCTTGTTTCTAGCCATACTCCTAAAGAGTACAAATGCACAACTGTATTGGTCTACATCTTCAAAGTAAGACTGCACAAAACTGACACAAATTTTGCACTTTTTCTAAATATTTCAATATAAAATTTTAAACGTGGTCACAGCTTCATCTTTGTAACTTTTTTGAACTTTTTAATTAACTATTATAACTAATGAAGCCTTCCATTGTTCCGTTTCAATGTTGCAATTGTAGCAAATTGCAACATAAGTTACAAATGGATAATCTTTCCTAAAGGTTAGCAGCTAACCAAGCCTAAATAGCATGTGACTGGAAAAACAGATGCCTTTTTTCTTCTATCTTTTGGTAAGTGGCCATGGCATGAGGACGCCATAATGCACACCAAAGTGTCTGTTAAACTGTTTTAAAAATATTTTGCTGAGATGAGCAACCTTCTCCTTTAAATAAGGTGGTTCTTTACCACCACATTGTCCATTAAAATCTTTTAAAGGAGACACCTTTTCATGCACCATCACTGGATTAATTTATAAATAATATAAAAATAATATATAAATATTGCACCCACTGCAGCGAGCGTGTTTAATAAATAGTTGACTGACTAAAGAAACCCCTGTATGGCACTTATGGCAACAAATCCAAACAGCAAAGCAACATAACACACATTGGAAATTCTAGACAAAGAGCCTCCGCCAAAGCTAAAGGCTGTATGGAACCTACCTTATCAAGTAGCAGCAGAAGAGAAGGCTGAGGATGAAGACAAAGATGGCTGTCCCAAACACCACAATGTAAATATTAAGGGGGAGGTTCTGGAACCCTATGTTTGGCATCCTGAAATTGTAATGCTGGAAGTCGGAGCTCATGGATATTCTGGATGGAGACAGAACAAAATGAGACAGATGAGAAATTCCACAAACTTCAACAATGTACTGACACAAAATTTCCGCTAACAATCACAGAGCAAAAATGACAAATGACAATTGACACAATAATCAGTTTCATATTCATGAATCAATCAAATCCTTAACATTCAGTGTTAAGTATATTTCCTATATTTCCAGGGCTCAACAATGAGGGGACACTTGATTGATCTGTCACTTCCCGGTGATTTTATACACTGGGAAAGGCTGACCAACATTGCATACCATAGCATAATTGTAAACCTGGATTTTGATTTCTCGTTAGGCCATACAAATTTAATTAACTCTTTAACAGATTTATTTTTCAGAAAAGTGAGGTGAGCGAGCGAATGGAACAGAAGGTGTGCTGGCCTAGAGAGACGAGCTGGAAAACAGCAGACAAGATCGGGTCGTCTTATGTTGTTGTGATCATGGATGTATTAAAATAACTGGATGGGGTATTCAAAATGGCAGCCACTTCATTCCAACGAAAGTTGATCAGTGGCACATAGGCCAAAAGTTTGATTTCTTTCTTCCGGGTTTACTTCCGGCACCACCATGTACCATGGGAAAAGCGTGTTCACAAACGAGCATGTTCTTGTAAAGGTTGTTTCACACTACAGCGGGCTCCGTGGGTTTTTGTGCCCCGCTGGCCATTCTTTTCAATTGGAATCGAACGTTCAGAGGTGGCCGGCGGTTGGGCGGGGTGTGCCGCTGAAAGTTGAAATAATTTGAACTTTCTAGATTTGGTCATTATCTTGTTGTTCTGAGTTCACAAATGTCTTTTCTTTTACTATTTATTGTTACAAATGGAATTTATTGTTTCTGTGTCCAGGTTCCCATGAGCAAAAACATTTTTATACATTTGCATGAATTAAATCTAATGTCCAACATAGGTTTTGAAGATGTAGGCTATTTGATCTTCGCCACCATGGACCAGTATTACCTATGCAGCCCTGAGTAATTTATTGTATTTGTTTATCAGAATCTGTAACTATTACACTGCAACTAG
>CABFOP010094003.1:0-10288 GCA_900683385.1 Anoplogaster cornuta | reverse complement strand
TTATATCTCCTAGTTCTCACACTGCCCTCCATCTTACTCGGCCATACTCCTAATTAGGATTTGATCTATACAGACTTAATGGCTGATGCCAATATATTTAGACTGAAGTTGCAGAGAGCTATATTTTGTGGCAAAATTCACTTATGTTTAAATTTACTTCCTGGCAAGGTGGAAAAGCCTGACCGTAAAACTCTCCATTGAAATCCACACTAATGAAATTATTTTAGTGTTACCTGTTCTTTAGGGCAGGGTGACCCACCACACATATTAAATGATAGTGGGAACTATTTAGGCCTATAAATGAAGAATGAATTTACAAAAAACATAACTGAAGAATCAAATGAATAAATAAAAAATGGAACGCATGACTGACCGATAGCCGATCATTAATAAAGGCCAATATTGGCCCAATATATCAGTAAACTGATACATTGGTCTTCTAACCTGACTCATAATCTTCCCCAGGTTGCTGGTCGACACAGTGTTGCACTTCCCTCCGTCTCAGGAAGAAGTGACTGTTTCTGTGAACGATGAGCGAGTGTGGTTCAGGAACCATGTGGAGGATGAAGCCGGTGAGGGTTTCTAGGTTTTATTTTTTGTCCCCACACCATTAAAGTGTTATTTATGTTGGTAGCAAATTTTCACTTTTTTAACACGCAAACCTCTGCGTGGTTTCACATAGTTGACCTCCAACAATGGCTGCCGTCATTACCGCCAGCATTCAAACTTTTCCCCAGCTTTACTTATCAGTAATTGCACACAAAAAATCAGAACTATAATCTCTCCTGCCTCCATCTCTGCTTCCTCCCTCCCATCACTCTCTACTTTCATACTTTTTCTTTTTTGTTCTGTCTTCATCTCTTTTCCTCTCTCCCTCTCAGAGCAGTCCCGGGCCATGCTGACCGAGCTGTGTCTGTCTTCTGAAGAGTTTGACCACTTTGCCATCCGAGCTCAGAACAGCATCACCTTCTGTCTGAAGGAGCTACGGGTGAGACGGGGGAGGCAAGGAGAGAAATACTGTAGGCAGGGCGGGGCGACACACTAGGAATGAGAGAGGGGGCTGGTAAACGAGCCAGTGGAGGCAGCTAAAAATCTATATGCTGTGGTTAAAAGGTTTTTTTATTACACAGCATTGATTTGTTGATGAAGGACGTCTGAACGATTCATTGTCGTCTTCCCTCTAGGGTTTGTTAGTGTTTGCAGAGTCCACTGGTCTCCCTATCTCGATGTACTTTGATGAGCCTGGCAGGTAAGAATGCACACACAGAGATGATGTTTGTTGATCAGTAGTAACAATATTGTGTAATGACATATATATTTTGTATGTCTGTGTGTGTGTCAGTCCTGTGGTGCTGTCAGTAACGGACAGTGTTCTGGACGTGAACTTTGTGCTGGCCACGCTGTCTGATGATCCCAAAGTCCATAAAGACAACACCAAACGGTAACTAGTCCTCATACCAGAGAAGATGAAATCAGTAAAACGGTGCAGTATGCCATATCTTTATGTAGTGGGCTGTTATTTTCCAGTGTGAACATAAAGGTTGTCAGACAATCTCAGAAAGCCAAACTGCCAACGTGTTTTTCCCTCAAACCGTGATTGTTTTCTGCCATGATGGAATCGGAGAAATGTCTGTGAACAACTTCCGTTCATTTGTTTATTTGTCATTCCATCACATGCAATATCTCAGTCCACTGCTGATCTGATTTTGACGTCACTTGGAGGAATGATGCGTCTCACCATTGCAGCTCACCAATGACAAAATATCTCCTGTATTGTGGATGTTGAGTGTAAATGTATTCTTAGAAAGTAACTTATTTTTTATTTTCATCCCTCAAAATGCCATTTGTCACATTTTTGAGAAAGGGGAGAGAAACCAGGGAGATTCATTCCTTTCATATTCCTCTCCTACTTACACTCCCAATGTTCTCCTCTACCCCCTTAGAGCATGCACACCGCCGCCCCCTCCTGATGACTTCATGAATGACGACATGGACGCCTACCTCATCGCCATGGACACCAGTGTTGCCCCGGGTCCCTCAGCCACGGGTCCCTCAGCCACGGATCCGCCCTCGCCCCCCAGTCATACGCATTCAAACCAGCCTGCTGCAACCCTTCACAGGACTAGGACACACAGTGAAGAAGAGGAGGAGGAGGAAGACGAGACAGACGATTTAGAAAGACCACCTAATAAAAAGGTATGGTTTAGACTAGCATCTCACTCAGGGTGTATGTGTGTTACATTTTTGTGCACCACCAAGTTATTATTATTTTATTTTTTTGACCAACAAATAAAAATGTTTAAATTAAATTCCATAAAAGTTTATTTATCCCATATGGGGCAATTTTAAGGTCGCAATTAAAAAATACAAGAAAGAATAAGAAACAAGAATGAACATGTCGCATAACAAAAAGAGACACGACAGGACAGATTAACAGTTAACCATTTACATATTTGTGCTATTAAAGTACAAAATACAATGTATTTTGAATCTTTAGACATTTGAATGCGTTGTAAAAGTAGTTGTGTGCTCTTTAACAGCCTTCACCTCCTGCCCCAACGCCACCTAACGCTGTCTAAAAGCAACTGAGCATCTCTGCATTGGGCTGATTCCTTAGCTTGTCTCATGTTTTGCATTTAACTTGTAATATTTTCATTCAAATTTTTCCCTCATCGTTCTCTCCTTCTTTGTATCCCCTCACAGTTCTGTTCCCTGTTCTTCGGATCAGTGTATCCCACATCCTCTCAGATGTCCAATCAGACGGTGACGAGTCAGCAGGTGCTGGTCAGTGACAGTGAGGATGACACATAATCGCCATGACAATAGACTGGTGGAGTAGCGGAGAGAAAGACGGACCGAACTGGAAGTGTGCTGCATATTAATGTCAGATCATGACCTCTGGAGGAGTAACTGAAATGGTTACTTGACTCCCTTGCTCTGCATTTATTTTCAGACTTTACAAGCCTGTGTTTTGCTGGGAATAATTTTTTTACTACATGCGCAGAAAATATGCAAGGAGGGTAACAGCATGGAACAGGATATCCGCTCCAAATGTATTTTTTATTGGACTAAAATGATTATGGTGGACTTGGACTTCTGGAATTATGAGAAAATGGAGTAGAAGCACTTCCTGTTTGTTTTTTTAGCACTGAGTCTCGTCAATGCGCAGCACATAAGCCCCCCAAATAAAACAAACATATTTCTGAAAGTCTGAAAATAGAATTGTTTTATTTACATTTCAAAAAGTTCAAGTTTAACCAAGAGTTGTTTGCTAGAAGTACGTTTCTGTATACGGAGCGGAGTATCTAAGCATCTCAGGGCTGCCCCTTTCTCTCTTCCCCCTCGTCTGCGGTTTCCTCCACTCCCGCTCCCTCTCTTTCTCCAGCTCCTTCTCTCTCTTCTTTTTCAGCTTCTCCTCCTCCTTCTCCCTCCTCTCTTGCTCCCTCCGTCTCCTCCTCCTCTCCCTGGAGCTCAGTTTCTCCTCCCCCTCTTCCTCGATCGGGCTCACCTTCCCAACTCCGTCACTGAAGTCCTGAATCAGGATTTTGGGGACCTGCATTTTGGGCGTCTTCTTTTCCTTGGTCTGTTTGGGCTGCTCTCCTCTCAGTCTGCGGAAGAGACCGAAGCGTTTCGGGGTGTCGGGTGGCCTCTGCTCATGCTTCGCACCACTCCGTCCTGCCACGGTCCCCGCAGCGCTACCGGTCTCTTCTCTGGACGACGACGGGGCAAGTTCCCGGTTAGGCTGACGTGAAGGTGCTCCAGATTGAGTGGTGTCGGGGCCGGTTTGGTTGGAGTTTGAAGGGCCGGGATTAGAGTGACTTTGCGGTTGGGTCGTTCGCTCGGGGGCGGTGAAGAGATCCTCCGAAAGCCTGCGAGCTAAACGGGACCCACGGGAGCCGGGGGATTTACAGACGCGGAAATCGCTGGGAGACGAAGAAGAAGTGCTCCTGCGACGCCCGCAGGCTCGCGGCAGGTCGGGGTTACTCTGCTCTGCCTGTTCTGCCGGAAGGTGAGAATCATCTTTGTTTCGGAGCTGTGGGTCACTGGCAAAACATGGACTGTCCACTGTGCAACCCTCGTCTTTATTCACTGATTTAGAGATGTTAGATAAACCACTTTCATTCGGGGAAGACATGAAGACATCCTCTGCTCCCTCTTCTTCAACATTTCCCACCCCTTTTCTCTCCTCCACAGGACTGACGGTGACCTGGCTCTCGGGTTGCTCGGGGGTAACTGTTCGTAATGAGCTTGTTTTCCCATCAGGCTCAGAGGTGGAGTTCTGATTTGCAGGATGTGTTGAACTCTGAGTCTTCTCCGGAGGCGTTATGGAGTCTGTCGTCTCTGCGTGTGTTTGCGTTTCTATCTGTGTGCCCTCCGTCTGCGTTTGTTCAGCTAAAGCAGTTTCTGTCTCACACTTTTCCTCTGAGCATTCGGCAAATACTTCACCTGTTTGCGCTGCCGAATCTGAAACTGGTATTTCTGAATCCGTCTCCAAGCACACGGTTAACATTGTTGTTGATTCATTAGTTGTATGAACTACTAAGTCAGTTTCTTCTTTTGGGTGGATGCATTCAACTGAGGAAAAGGTTTCTGCTTCTGCCTTTATCTCTTCGAGAGATAATGCATCTTTGTGTAAATCTATGTCTTCTTCTGCCTCAGGTTCCTGTGTGAACGTGCTCTCCGTCACCTTTTCCTGTGTCTCTGCCGGTACATTGGTTTCTGTCGCTGCTTTCATTTCCGTTTCTGCTAATGGCTTAGCATTTCGGTCTTCTAATGTATCCGCCTGCGAGCTTTTGTCTGTCTGTATAATCGCATCTTGGTCTTGTTGCACATTTGTCTCTTTTGCTGGATCTGGGCTTTCGACAGTCAGCGCTTCGGCGTCTATGTCTATCTGCGAGCCCAAGCCTGCCTCAGTTCCTGTTTGTAGCTCACTGTCCATCTTTATCTGTTGCACATTTTCACTTTCTGACTTCTCCTCTGCTTCCATGTCAGCCTGCGTCATCGGTTCCTCACTTAAGTCCGTAACTGCTCGCATCTCTGCATCTGTGCGTGTATCGGCATCTGTCTTTGTTTCAGTCGGTCTTTCCTCCACGGAGCCCATATGTTCACTTTCTGTCACTTGTTTTACCGCCTCTTCCTCCGTGTCTCTGTTTGCCATTTCCTGGCTGTGACTCCGCTGTTCCAGGACTTGTGATTGGCTGTTAGAGTCCAGCTCCTCTCCCTGTTTGTGGTGAGAGGCGTGCTCAGTGTGCTTGGCAGCGTCTCCAGCAGACTGGGCTTTGGCTGGACTTTCGGTCGTTTCTGTCTCCGCAGTTCTGTCTTCTTCCACCAAATGTTCTGTCTGTCGCCGTGGCGCTTTGGCCGAGCCGTGGCTTTCCTCTGTCTCTCTGGGTTGGTTTCCCTCTATTTCAGCCTCTCTCCGTTCTACTCGTTCAATCGGCTCTTGTTCTTTGAGTGTTTCTCCCTCTTCCGGGTGCTGTTCAGTTCGTCCTGTCAGGTTTGGCTCGCTCTGTTTTTTGAGTTCCCCTGAAACTTTGTCATCTTCCTCTTCGACGCTCTGCACCTTCTTAAAGTTCCTACCAGTCCAGCTGTCCCACCCCTTCTCCCTCGCTCCCATCGACAAGTTCCTCTGAACTCTGCTCCCGCCTTCCCATTCGCCGGCGTTGACCTTCCCCCCTTTCCTCCACCTCTTGCGGAGGAGGGAAGGCGAGAGAGAGAGCGCGGAGGCCGAGCGAACAAGAGGGACGGACAGGTTCCCCCTCTCTCTCTCTTTCCTGCCCTGCTCTTCCTCTTTCTCCCGAGCCCTTGTCCATGCCATCCGGTATCCGTGGCAGCGACCTCTGGGGTCAAAGGTGGATGAGGGTCGGTCTCGCCTCCACTTTACTAACTCCTTTTCTGTCTGCCTCTCCAGATCTCTTCCCGACAGCGGCACTGAGCACACCTGAGACCACATGGGAGAGAGAAAATACGAGTATCACTATCATTTGAATCATTTTGGTGTAGTACTCAAACACAAACACATCATACAAAGTGAACTACTCAACCGCACAGTCCTGCAATAGCAAATGTAGTTACCGGGTAGATGAGTGAAACTGGTGAAGCTCTTAGTCTACAGTAAATATCTTCAGGCTAATTCTATCCAAATGCATGTGTTATGTGAATGTGTTATGTGAATGTGTTATGTTAAGGTGTTATGTTAATGTGTTAGGTTACGTAAATGTGCATGTGGTTACTCTCAAGTCTTTTCAACTTTCTCAGGCAGTTTTATTCAGGGAGTTAAATTGTATTTTGTATTTTGCAGTAGCTTAGTTCTTGTTCAACTAAATTCAAATTTGGACAGATAACTACTGCAACCAAATAATTTTAATTTTAAATAACTTTTTTTTTTTGCAGCCTATTATATTATTGGAGATATAGATGTGTTTTTCAAAGTGGTTTTAAATACCTTTTCAAAGCAACTTTAGTTAACAAAACTATTTTTCTTGAGTAGTTTTGCTGTAGTTCAACTTCTTCCATTGTGAAGTAACTGCTAGCTTATGAAACTAGACTCACCTCTGCCACGAAGGCATCGTCTTCCTGTCGGACCTGCTCCCTGACGCCCCTCAGCCTCTCCAGAGTCTCCATCTGGCCCTGGCACTCGTGCCTCTGCTCGGCCCGGCCCAGCACCCGGCGGACCAACACCACCGCCACCTGGAACAGCACCCGCACCCCTGGACAGGAGAGACCGGTGGAGAAAGAGGGAGGAATGGGAAAGAGAGGGGAGTAAGAGCAGTTGTATCCAGCAGGATAGAACTGCTGGAAAGGAGTGATTGTCGAGGCACCACAGGGGAATAGATCTTTAGATATTCTACTATTTTGCTCCTATAACTAATGCAGCGTCATAAAATATACAAACCACTCATATGAGATTTCATCGTTTGTGACTCTCATCCTATGTGGAGGACGTACCGTAGCAGAAGAAGAGGTCCCAGACTCGGAGCAGTGTGTTGAAGGGCAGATGGCGTGTGAATAGACACATCAGCCAATCGGTGGCGAACATGAGGGGCTCCACCCCGTAGCGCTGCAGGTGTCTGTGGGCGGCTGGACATGTCCTTTTCAGGACCCAGGTCAGCATGGCGGCATCGAACAGGACTCCCTCCTACACAACACAACACAACACTGCAGGTTCAGACAGTTCAGGGAAATACAGGATTTACTGTGCTCATATTGTCTATAAATTAGCAATTAATTGCTGCCTTTTTTGATGTCTAGACTTTTGCTAAAGAGGGGTTGATGCATGGTAAGGAGTTAAGAAAACTCAGCCCTGTACTCTTGGCACTTGTATCTTCTGGCAAAGGATTTCTTGGACAAGTTGTTTATAGCTCTAGTTAGGGATATAGCCATACACTGATACTGTATGTATACATGTAGGAACATGTTCTCACCAGCAGAGGGCTGTAATATCCAGGCAGGTACTGTTCACTGATCTGCACCAGGCACCAGAAGGCCTCCTGGCAGGGTCACATCAGGTGAGAGGAAACATAAAACAAATGTCACCATGTCAGTATCAGATGTCATGGTACCTCATATGGCCATGGACCATTGCCAATATAAATTGTCAATAACAATATTTTTTTGGTCCAAACAAGATGGAAAAATAGCTTTGGCCTCAACCAGGATACAGAACATAATATCTTCTACACATTCAGCGTAAAAACAACATACATAAGTACAACATCTGCACTTGCTGGAGGCACTTCAAGTGTATTGTAGGAAGTAGCAGAGCTACATTGTATCTTGCAGCTAATTGCACATGACACTGCCTAAAGGACTGAATCATAGTAAACTCCCCAGGTCTTATTATTTACCCTGAAGGAAACCTTTTAGGTGGGTTAGCTGCTCCTTAATGCAGGGTGACCCCCCACACACCTTTTACAGTGGTAAGTGAAACTCTGTTATTGATCACTACCTCAGCAGGCATGTTCATCAGCAGCACGGCGGCCACGGGCCCCTGCGCCTGGCAGTAACCCTCCTCTGGCTGGTACTGGGTGTAGGCCTTCAACACCCGGAACAAACCACGCTGCCTACACACACACAGAAAGCACAGTAAGGATTCACACAAACCACAAGTTTATAGAGACAATAATCACCTCTGGGTAGAAATGATTGGAAAAGAGAGTTGTTAAATATTACCACTTGGCTAAAATCTAGGGAGTGTGTCATCTCTAGGTCACTGTCACCCTTCCCTACACCCCTAGACCTACTCTTCGTAGCCAAATAACTTTTATTCTGAGACATGGGGGGGGATGAGAGAAAGGACAGAGGGAGTATAATAAGGAATACTGAAGAAAACAAGACTTTTCTGTTGCTATCCCTTTGTCAGCAGAAGCAGAAAGGTTGCCTACCCATGTCCATCCCTGGAAAGGAACATCTCGTGGAAGGGGAACTGTCGGTCCAGGTCTCTCTCTATCACATCTACCCAGCTCTGCAGAGCAGGCCGCGAGTCCAGAGACTGGCACAGAGAGGGAAGGTACTGTAACTAATTGGAGGGGATGGGGGAGGATCATGGCAGTAAGGCTCAATCTATGTAGCTCTCTTACCCGGTAGAGGTCTCCGTTGTGTTTCATCCCGTCGCTAGCTCCGCACAGCAGTGGCCAGCACTTGGCTCTGAGCGAGGCTGGGATGCCCTTCTGACACTGCTCTTTCACCTGAGGCACACGGGAGACATGGACTCAGCCCAGAGCAGACCAGACACAGCGTGACGTCGGTGATATTCCATACGTGGCTGTATGTTGTTGATGCCGTCACTATGAACGCTCATGCCCCTCTTGGGAGTTCATTGAAGGCTGGTTTACGGTACGTCTAATGACTTGAGGTGGTCTTTGTCAGGACATACCTTGCTGGTCTTCTTCAGCAACATGCAATCCCATTGGCTGATGATGTTGATCCACTTGGCCTCCCTCTGCCTGACCAGCTGAGGAGGCGGGCCCACACATCTCACACAAAACAACGTACAAAACACCAGGTAAGTATTTCAAACACAAAAACGGTATACTTCTAATAAATGTTTCTGCCCTGCACTACGGCTCTGAACACAATTAGTAATTTAAGTGGAGATTTTTTTTTGTAGAGACAAGTTCAGAGATGACTGCGTGCACTTTTATGTGTTGTCATCGTAGCGAGAAAAAGAGACGGCACCCCAAAACAAGACAGGAAACAGGAAAACCACACGATGGTGGTGTACATGTCTCCATGGCAACAGATCAGGATGTTATCAATAAGCAGAGTGACGAAGGCAGGTGACTGTTGCTCATTTTTGCTTTACTGTTGAATCCTGCTTCCACACTGCTTCATCTACAGACTTACTGTAGATTTACTGTAGATGATTTGTTGATGTGATTTTTCACTTTTGTGTATTTGTCTGTGTAGGAGCAACATCTTTAAAACCCTTGGTCTTTCTGGGGTTTGTCCAAGAGACAAAACTGAATTAGCCTATCTCAGTCTCAATCTATCTTTCACCCCAGTGTCAGTCTATCTGTCTACCATTTTAACTGCTGAGTAAAAATGCCTTAATGAAGCGAGAATGAAAACTGAGAGCACCACAACACACCTTCCATTTTTTTTGCTAACAGTGCTAAGCACAAACCTTGAACTACTCACCCAGCTGTGGATCCATTAGCCAGAATGAAGCCAAACCGATCTGTCTCAGTGGCCACAGGTTCAAAACTGATCTCTGACCCTGCATCAGAACCAGAACTATCCTCTTCACTGAGCTTCTTCTGGGCCTGACTGGACGAATTCAACATCGTACTGGAGGAGAAGAGGAGATACACAGTACAGCTGTTTTCAGAGATGTTGGCTACCTTAAGGCAACATAAATATACAGCATTGAAGGTTTTTCATCTTTCATGACTCAAGTATCTTTAGTCAGAAATGTTCAGCCAGTCTTACTGTACATGATTTGCTGGTTCAGTTTTTTAGCAGAAGTGTAAAGCGCGTCCACTTCCTCTCCTCCACCCATGAGCATAACCGCACCCAGAGGAGCGTTTAGCTTTGTTAAATCTATTAAAGAATTTAAGTGTACGTTTAAATACCTTTTAAATGTCCCTCCACTTTGATCCCTTGATGTGGCTTTTGGAAGCCGTGTTAGATCCTCAAGTGATGGGAGAGGAACACAGAAACTTTCTCTCTTCCTCTCTCTCGCTCCCTCCTACTCTGCCTGTCTGTTAGCCTCACATGAGACTCACAGACAGGCAGAGTAGGAGGGAGCGAGAGAGAGGAAGAGAGAAAGTTTCTGTGTTCCTCTCCC
>CABFOP010094000.1:0-21746 GCA_900683385.1 Anoplogaster cornuta | reverse complement strand
AGATAGATAAGGAGTAGAGGATAGAGTGTAGAGGTTCGGTGGCATGAGTATTATTGTTAGCTTCTTTGTGTGTGTGTGTGTGTGTGTGTGTGTGTGTGTGTGTGTGTGTGTGTGTGTGTGTGTGTGTGTGTGTGTGTGTGTACTGACTGACTAATTGCATATAATAACAGCTTTCATATAAATCATATGCACTGATAAGATTAGGTAACCCAAATTACTGAATCTAAGAATCACGTACAGTCTCAAAAACAGTCCCAATTGAATTAATCCAAATTCAGGACAGTGATAGGCTGCAGTTTTGCGAACAGTGTCATCTAGTGGACACTTCCGTAATAACGCCTAACATAAATAGCTCTAGTCTCGCGTTGTTTCAGAAGGATTTCCCGTGTCGACACCATCCTTGTGGCTCTTCAGAAGGGCACGAAAAGGCCGAACAAGAGAGCCGAGTGTAGCAGAGAACTTGGCACTTCATCCTTCAAACATGCTGTCCAGGCTCGTCTTCGTCTCAGGTATGCAGCAGTCCACTTCTTGACATCCAATGAATCAGCTTAGTTTCAATGTAACTGAATTGCCAGGCATTAGGGTAGTAGTTTAAACTGAATGTGCAGCTGAAGGGTAAAGTGAAGGCCGCTCATTGAATGAGTGACATGCTAACGCTAGCTGTGGCTAGCTAGTAAAATGGCAAGCTAGGTATCTACCCTGGAAGCTGTATGTTGTTGCACGTAGGTAAGTTTGAAGGAAATGTCTTTGTGTTTATTTTGAAACCTTGCCAGTAGTTCCAGCCGACTTCACCTCCAGCTAGCTAAAGATGGGCTACGTTAGCAAACCGAACCTAGGTTAGCTGTTAACGTTAGCACTGCATGTCTGCAAATGTCACCTCTTTGACAGCTATCATTGGTTACTTATTTTGTACCGCACGTTTCTTATAAGCAGGCGTTATATTGATTGCACAGTGGAAATCCAGCACAAATATGTTTTGTTTTTGTGAAGTCACCTTTTCAACTAATCTGAAACTTACTAAACTGTCACATTAAATCCATACCAAAGCTAACTGTTGCTAGGTGTAAATAAATGGCCTCTTTTTATGTTGACTTTTGTCATTGACTAATCTTTTCGTTTTCAGCCAATGCCCTGAAAGGCAGTGGGCCACTTGGAGCTGGGTATGTGTCATGGTTGTGTATTTTTTTTATCTTATGTATTTGTCACCACCATGATCTATCTAAATAATAATAATTATTAATCAGACCAGGACTGTGCCTATAACATTCTTTGGCTTCTGTTGTTTTTGTTCTCCATAGCCTGGTCCAGGCATCCCGTTCTCTACACTCGTCTTCCCAGAGTCTGGCCCCAGTGCCCCCTCTGCCAGAGAAGGGAGGCAAAGTCCGCCATGGCATCTTCCCAGAGGAGCTGTTCCAGCTCCTGTACCCCAAGACAGGAGTCACAGGTCAGTCAGCTCAAAAGCGTAAATGCAACATAACATTAAAAATATCACCCAATCAATCTCATAATAACAGCTCATAGGGAATATCTCCTCAAGCACAAACGGAGCAGAAACAGTCAAAGATGTAAGTCAGTGGTCTTCAACCCAGTACTCGAGTCCCCCCTGTCCTGGAGGTTTTAGCTCCAGCCCTACTCAGGCACACCTGAACCAATTAAAGTATCATGAAATCCTGAGGCCTCTAATTGGTTCAGGTGTGCCTGAGTAGAGCTGGAGCTAAAACCTCCAGGACAGGGGGTCCTTGAGGACTGGGTTGAAGACCATTGATGTAAGTCATGGTCAAAAATCAGATTTCAGAAGACCTGTGTTCATGAATAAAGCCTGTCCCATCTCCTCAAACACAAACATGTCAATCAAAAGCACATCCTAAACTAAACTAAATGACAACACTGTTGATAACACTGTTGGCAATTCCCATGTGCTTAATAATGCATTTATAATTATTACAAAAGAGTCTCCCAATTCAAAGATATCATGCATCTTTCCCAAATTCCACTTAGTTCTAGACGATATGGACACATATCTTTATCACAATAATTTCATCCATTTGTCACAATAATGATAAATACAACAATAATCAAATCGCTCAAATGTAAGGGCACAGGAAGCTCAGTACGAAGGGTTGCCACATTTTGATAGAAATTCACCTTTATCAGTCTAGATTTTTTTAATGTAGAAAAGGAGGCTTTAATTATTTAGTTTGACTCAAGGATTTAATTATAAGATTTTTAATTTTAATGTGCAGCATCAGTTCACTGATAATGTGACCAGAACTTCTGCTCAGTTCTCCCTCCTCTTGTCTCAAGAGTGCAAGTCACCTCGTCTATTTCAATACAAAAATAAAAAGACACACAGTGAGCTTGGCTGCAACCTGTGGCTTATTAAAAAAGGAAGAATTAGGTTTATGCTATGTTCTAATGTTGTTCAGCAGGAACACAAAGGGTAGCAGTTTAATATTGGGGAAGGGTGTAAATCTCCCGGAATGAATTCAGCCTGAACTGGCAACCCTATCTACATGCGAGCTAATAATGTGCATGTATAAACGTTGTGTAGGCTATTTATCCAGTAAAATGCCGTTGGTAAGAAGATGTCAATGTCTGTTAAGGTAAATTTCGGTTTTATCACCGTGCTCTACTACTATATGGTACAAAATCCACCGACATGTGCTCCTGCTGGACTAAGATCAACTCCGCCAAATCTTTCTCTGCTGTGTTTTCCCTTACTCTCTCACTTTCTCACTTCATTATACCCTAGAGATGACTTTGACAGTGGCTAAACTTGTATTAACTTTTATCTCTATTCTTGCTAGGCCCCTACATGTTGGGAACTGGTCTCCTTGTCTACCTGCTTTCCAAAGAGATCTATGTCATCAACCATGAGACGTTCGCTGCTGCCTCCATAGGCGCTGTCATTATCTATGGTGTCAAGAAATTTGGTCCTGGTGTTGCAGCTTTCGCTGACAAACTGAATGAGGTATGCTAACAACCATGTGGAGTAGTTTATTTATCCCATATGTTAAAACCTTTTTTGCTGCATTGAAGAGAGTTGACATTTATTGAGCATCCGTTTATACCATGTTCCTGGTATAAACAGATGATCCTATGTTAGATACAGTGATCACGCTGATCATTAGTTTCCTTTTCTATGTATAATGTTAGTGCACCCCTATAGTCCATCTCTAACTGTGTGTGCATTTGTGTCTTTGCAGGAGAAAGTAGCCAAGGCTCAAGAGGTGAAGGATCTGGCCGTGGCCAGCCTGGCTCAGGCCGTTGAGGATGAGAATAAGGAACAGTGGAGAGTAGAGGGAAGATCAATGCTCTTCGACTCAAAGAGGGTAAGCATGATTGGGAGTGTCATGAAATTCCAAGGGGACCTTTTGTTCCAAAATAGAGTATGGGCTGCAAAGTTTTAAGAAACCTCATCATTGAGTTATAGGTATTGAGCAACAACTCTGTCTAAACTCCCACAGATATATTATGGTCATTTTGCACTATGAGGAAGTAAACAATCATACTTACTTTAAGGGTATCTCATCTGTAGTTTTTGAGTTCGGCATTACTCAAGTCTCTGTTATAAATAATCTCATTGTACATTGTCAAAGAAAAGCCCATTAAATGAGGACTGTACGTGGTGGTCTCTTTTTAGATAGCGTGGTTACAAAGACCCTTTTTCCCTCTCAGAACAATGTGGCCATACTGTTGGAGACCAACCACAGGGAGCGGCTACACATGGTGACCAATGGGGTGAAGAGGTGCTTGGACTACCAGATTGCCCTGCAGAACCTCCACCGTCAGATGGAGCAGGAGCATATGGTGAAATGGGTGGAGAAGAGTGTCATCGGTAGCATCACCCCCCAGCAGGTCAGTCTTGGGGCTCCACTGTAAAAGCCACCAGTTGTTTTTTTTTTTTTTAGAACATTGAACTGTCCACTAGAGGGAGTTATTGAGCCATAAGTACAGTAGGAAAATCCACTCTAAACAACATTTTTCAACTATCTAAATCAACATCACTCACACTTTCTATGCTATCACTACTGCTCTGGTGTCGAGTGGAAGGGTGGGTATGCAGGATTGGAGTTGGTGAAACTATGTTGTCTTTAAAAACTCCATCTTGTTAACACTGAAGTGCTGTGGTAGCACAATGTTGTAACTGAACAAAATGTTTAATGTGTTGAATTGGCCAGTACAGTTATCAAATCACAGAGTTTCTTCCTGGTATGTGGATGTACAGCACACCAGTCTCCAGTTGGTTGATGCTTGTGTGACTTCTACCGTACTGCCTGGTCTACAAACTGCAAGCTGTACTTCCCTTATGCAGGGCTCTTGGGGCTCTGCAATGCCTTAACTTAATTCCCCTAAGCATGGCACATTGCAAAAAGCACACAAATGCACAGACAAACACATGCAGAGGTGGTCGGCCCTCACACCTAATAACCCAGAGTGATTGTTACAAGTTCATGCTCGAACATCATTCTGGGAAATGTAGGAAATCACTGACTGAAGTAGAAATGGGTGAGGCAGGTTGAGGGAAAGTGGGTACACCAAAAAAGTAAATGTCACTTAACAGAATAACTATTGGAATGTATTGAACATCAGATTGATGTATAACAATGTAAGATTATCCAAGGGTGGATCTTTCTTTTAAATTGACTCAGCAATTTGTTGTCCTACATTTTCCATGCATTCAGTTTGTCCATCTGAGGTATATATTCTGAGGTCTGAATGGAATTTGAGTTTGTATTGTCCCTCTTATGTAGACAGACCTCCAAGGTCACACTTCTCAGGCCTCATGTTTTGTGTCTGTGTTGTCTTTCAGGAGAAGGAAAGCATCGCCAAGTGCATCATGGACCTGAAGGCTCTGGCCAAGACCACTCAGGCCAAGGCTATGGCCTAAACTGTCAAGTCTTCAGGGAAGGCTGCTCTAAACCCCAACTCATTGTTCTAAGAAGAGATGCACATTTTTCTTTACACAATAAACTATTTCCTCTTAAAGATGGTCTCTGTCAATGTTATGGGTGTGTGTATATACATCTCATGATGATAAAATAAATGGTTTACTTATTGACTAACTGGCTAGTTTGTTGTATTTTCAAAGTTTTTTTTTTTTTAATCCAATATTTTGTGAGTTCAGACAAATTTGTTTTGTCAATGTTGTATATGGCAGTGTAGGAAACCCAAGTTGTAATCACCAAGTTGTAATCTCAATAGCTTGAGATAGGTAACTGCATAAGAGCATTTATGGAACAATAACAAGACCTTTGATCATGTAGTATTCCTAAACCTTTGGACCCAGAGATTTGTTGCCTTCCATCATTCCTTAAATACATATTTTGAAACTGCCGATGGGCCAGCCCTCCTGGTCCGCCACTCCTTTAGATCGGTTGTACTTTGATCCTGGTGCCTTTGAGCAGGAAGTCACCTCAAGGTGTGGAAGGAATAGATTCTACCATGAAATCGTCTTGATGGAAAATCTGTTTGAAAGAATGGAACAGTGACATTAGAGTCGAGCTAACAGTGGCAGGTAATAAACGGTGAAAGAAGCAGGTTTGGTGGTGGTATTGTCTTATAGTTTATAAATGAGGTAGGTGAAATACATCCTGAATGGTGGCAGCATTATGTCCTGAGAAATGAGAATGTATTTGCTATTGTTGATGGAAAACCTGTCCCTTAACCTAATTTCTATCCAAAAAGTATGTTTGAAAGTTTAACCTTGAATGTGAATTGAATGAAACAAGGTACATGATTTTCTTTATTTTACATCTTGTTACTGAATTGCAGTGTTGGACAAGGAGCAGCTCTTGTTCTGAGCAGGATTAAAGCTGTATGCTATAGTAGGATCGGCTAATGTTTTTTTTTTTTTTCCATAACCAAGAATACCATTTAACCTACAGTAGACAGATTATGGTTGATTCTTGGTTATATTTATATTTAGACCTTGTATATAAAATACCTATACTACTGTGGTTGCCGCCGGGTCTAGCTTAAGGAATCTCTGTTTATTTAAAAATGTTTTAAAACTTTTGTTTGTGTAATTAATTAAAATATGGTTTTCAGCTACCAAAATCAGTGTCCAGTAGAAAATTCTCCCATGATTTGGAGAAACTAGGGCTGCATCTAATGATTATTTTTGTTACAGATTAATCTGCCGATTTTTTCAATTAATCGTTTGGTCTATAAAACATTAGAAAACAGTGAAAAATGTCCATCACAATATCCTAGAGCCCAAGGTGACCTCATCAAATGTCTTGGTTTGTTCAACAAATAGTCCAAAACCTAGAAATATTCAATTTATTATAATGCAAAACCAAGAAAAGCAGTAAATATTCACATTTGAGAACCTGGAACAATAAAATCTTTGGGATTTTTGCTTCAAAAAGGACATAGTGGATTATGAAAATAGTTGCAGATTCGTTTTCTGTCAATCCAATAATCGTTGCAGCTCTAGAACCACTCCATCTGTCATGGAGTCGTGGTGTAAAATTCATGTGTAAAAACAATGTTAATTTTGATTGCGCAATATATCAGTTCATGAAATATAACTTTGCTTTTAGGTTTGTGTGGAGTTTCCAGACTTTCCATTCTTCTCACCGTGAAAGAACAGTGATCTTTAATCCTGCAGATCACTGACATAACAGTTTGAAAATGTATGGAAACTCGGCACCATTTTCTTATTCCCCAAGGTAACTACATTCGACACACTGGACTGCTCACACCCTTTCATAACAAATCACAGCAGTATATATGTGGTAAGCTTTATCTTCACGTCATTGCATCGATGTGATGTGGTTTTATTGACATGTAATGTGCCCAATGTACCTTTTATTATGTTTTAGGGGTTTCTCACAAGAGGACCTCCCCCAACAGAAGAGGTTTTTCCAACAAGATGATACGAAGAGCTCCCCATCGCAGAGAAACAACATGTCTAGGCCCAGTGGCAAATCCATATACAGTATGTTCAGGCATAAAATCCTAACACCACAAAATCTCCCGTCATATATTTTCATTTTTTTGTAATCAGAAAATGTTCCATTGTATCAGTGCAGAGAAAGGAGTACTCTGAAACACTGAACAACCAGCCTGACAACTTTCACTACAGAGTGGAGGTAAGCGTGATTTTCTCCTACAGTGAATAAATAAATATGAATATATGTAATAGCCGCTAGGTCTCCAGCGTTCCCCTAACTGTCTCCACATTGACTCCCTATAGCACCTGTTTACCTGTGAGCTGGACGGCCAGGAGGTGAGAAACCTGGATGACTGCGTGGCCAAGCTCAAGAGGCTGGATGCCAAAGGCCGCCTGTGGCCCCAGGAGATGATCATGGAGGTTCAGGCAGGACACCTACTGCTCAGTGACATTGAGACCAAGGTTCGTAATGATTTTCAGAAGGCTTCTTTACAACACACAGCTTGCAATTCAGCCCCTAACAGTTGAAGCAATGCATATAAGCTTTGTTTGAAAAAAAAGAACATGCAATGTACTTTCAGTTGTCATTTGAACTGTGAATGTGATGAAATTACACAACTACTACTGGAAAAATCCACCCCAGAACACTTTAACACAGCATAACATAACACAACATGCAATGCAATGTACCTTTCATTTCTAGATCCATTTTGTTGTTCGGATGTTTTAATTTTTCTTATTCCCATGGATAACTGGTCAAATGTAGACCACGTGACTTCACATCAATATATTTCCAGTGCAGCCACAATGGCGTTTGATTGCAGAACATTTTTCTAACTAAAACATCAACGGTAAGCATCAGGTTTTGGTGTCAGTCACTCAGAATAAACGAGTAAAGGCCTTTTCTAGAATCACCATTTTGCACCAGCGTTCCACAATCATACAGGGGGAAATCCAAAAGCGGCAGAGATCCCAATTTATGCACCAACAGCAGCCTCAATGGACCAGAATGCAATGCAGCCACAAGCCGAGTTTTGTCTATGGGTGTTCTCCAGGGATTGTCCAAAGGCATTCTGGGAAATGTAGGAAATCACTAACTGAAGTAGAAGTTCACAAGGCAGATTGAGGGACGATGAGTACACCAAAAAAGTAAATTACATCACTTCACCACAAAATGACACCACAGATTGATGATGTATAACAGTGTAAGAGTATCCGAGGGCTGATTTATCCTTTAACTATGAAAACGCACAACATTCAAACAGAAAACGAAAACTTAAATATATTGCTCAACAGAAAACGGACAGATGAGTTTTAACTATGTAACTACATAACTTCAGCAATGGACAACTGTGTGTATTCTCCTATTTGCCTGTAATAAACGTGCGGTCATAAACCTCTTCCTGGTCAATATGTTTCTAAAGGCAGAGCTGGAGTCACTGCCGCTGACTTGCATCACGCAAACCAAGGCTGTGTTGGACAGCTGTGCTTACAACTCTTTGCTGACAGTCACTGTGGAGGAGCGCAGAAAACGCATCCCTCAAGTCTTCATGTTCCAGTGTGAGGAGATTGGGGTGAGTCACATTTCACCAAAAGCCTCAACCTTTCAGTGACTTCCTGACCTCCATAAAAGCCTCTCAGAAGCAACATTTCCTGAAATCCCAGACATCCTCTTGAACATTTCAACTTATGTTTTGCTGGTTTACTGGTGTTACATGGGATTTTGATTGTAAAGCAGCTCTGTTTCACCAGGCAGAGCACATCAAGAGTGATCTAGACAAGGTAATCCAAACAAAAGGAGCTGACGTGGCACCCAGCAGACACCAGTCTGACATCAGGTACGATGTCACACCACGTGAATCCAGTCCAAACAGAGATGTGTTCGCTTACGTCTGGGAAAGCAGAGGGAGGACAAATGGTGGCATAGTGGCTGAGTGATGCAAAAATATGAAATTCACGAGTTACTGTCTTTCTTTGCTGTTCTCAGAAACAACCTGGAGAACATCATAGGGCAGCATGCTCAAGGAGGCTTCCAGCAGCCTCGTCCTGTGCAGCGAGAAAAGACCCTCCCTCCACCAGATCACCCGGTCCCACAGTGGAACAGTAGAGGTTCAGGTAAGGCTTGGTCTAATGCCAGAGAGGTGTGGAAGTCTATGAAAAGAAATGAATGGGAAAATACAAATCACTCAAAAGTGCCGTGGGAGAGAAACTCAGTCTTGCTCATCTACAACTGAGACATTTTCGTTTTTTCATAATCTCAACTGGTAACATCAGCCTCAGTCTGTCCAAAATCAGTGCGTAATTTGTGTGTCAGCATTTTCCTGAAGTGAGATCATATTGATAAACTATTTTCTTTTGGTGCCAATTAGAGAATCCGCTACCGCCACGGGTCTACACTCCGCAAGATGAAACACTACACCATACCGAGTCGCAGCGTAGCCAAGAGGTTCTTCCATCACCTGAATATACAGAGACTGAGAGGAACACGGTCAGCGCTATCCCTTAAACTATTTAGATATCTTAGAGGTAGTGGATAATAATAATAATAAAGGATCATAGATGTCTCATAATCTAGGAGAAAGTTTGATCAGACATTACTGTATCTCCTTATTTAGAATCTCTACCTACCACTCAATATGTTTTGAATCATGTTATGTTACCTATGTACAATTCCATGCCTATATTCCTTTTCACAGGACATTTTCAACCATATTTTAAATGATATGGAGGTCTTCATTCACAAAGTGTCTGCCGTTGTAAATGCACCTGCAGCGAAAGAAGAAAAAAGCAAGAAGAAGAAACGCTCAAAGAAGAATGGTAATTGACCAATTTGTCATACTGATAGCATATATCTGTGTGTCGTGGTCCTGGTATTTGACGTTTTGCTCGTGTCTCTCCTGAAGCACCAGCTGTCAGTCTGCCACCGTGGGAGGAATATGTCTCCTGTCTTCAGAAAATCAAATATGGCTTCAATCTTCTGGTTTGTATCATGAAAATGAAATGTCCCGTAATGGATCTAGACCGAAAGCCATTGCGGTGGCTTTGGGAAATCATTGGCGGAACATGTTTATCTTAATGTGTTGATTGGAATGTGAGATAGCGGTTGCAGCACACTTCAGTGGTGTGTGACAGAAAAGCTCTGTGGTCACCGTTGTTGTTGTGGGTTTCTTTTGCCATTACAGGGCCATCTGGAGGGGAGTCTGACCAGCCCCACTGCGCCCGAGTTTGTCCACATCCTGTTCTCTAGTTTAGGCCTGGTGAGTGTCTCTTCTGCATTACTGCCAGTCATGTCAAAGCGAGTTTACGTTACAGTCTCAACGTCTTTTCACCTGACTGAAACTAGATTCCAGATCCGCGTCCAGTCATGATAACACCGTTATATCCAACGAGCTGGTATCAAAAGTGCAACATGGCACTATTACGGTCCCTCTTCTTATCTCCGTTCTTCCACAGATAGTGCCCCAGTACCCTGCAGACTTGCCCCCCACGGTCGTCGCCCCCCTGCTGACGGAGCCGGCCCTGCAGCTGCTCGGTCAGGTGGTCAGCCTGGAGGAGGACCAGCTCTGGAGGTCTCTGGGAGACTGCTGGAACATCGCCAGGTAGGGTGCTTTTTTCATTCGTGGTTGTCATGGCAATGTGTTCAAATGTTATCAGTCACAGAATGTTTGTTATGTGGTGAAAAAGCTGATTAGGAGTAAGTCCACAGAAAACAACCATGGCTGCTGATAGCTTCATACAACTTGGAATGCGTGAACCAACAATATTTGCTTATCTTCAATGCAGCATACTTTATTTTTTTTATTTTTTTACTTAACTGACATTTTCCTGCCACCCTGCCCTATACCCTAGGTCTAGATGGCCAGATGGTGATGTCCCGCCCTACATCCCAGAATTCTATGATGGCTGGCACCCGAAGCCTGTGCACGCCCCGCCCCCTAACCAGAATGGTCCAATGAGCAGGAGCAGCAGCCAACGCTTTCCACCTGGCCGTCAGAATGAAGGACAAATGAAGGAGAGCCAAAGATACTCAAGAGATACGCAACAGCACCTTGAAGAGGTATCACCTATAGCTACAGTAGATACTTCTGAATAGTAACGGTAACAATATCAAAGTATCTCATTTAACTACCCAGCAGCCTTTGCAGTAGCACAGTTCCTCATGCTTGGGACTATATTTATGCTGTTTTAGCAATCAGGTTAGTTCCTCGTGAGGTTGGTTTTGTGGATTATTAGTGTCATCTATACACTACCTGTTGTTGCTAAGTTAGTTTTCCCATCAGGCAGATGCCCATGCTGGTGATGTAATTGTTCTCATCAAATTAATGATCAAAGTTCACTTGCTAAACCTGTGAAATAGCAGACGCTCTGCAGGAGAAGTTGTCTGTGAGTTATCTACCATAGCCCAGCCCAACCATAACTGTCCTCAGATACTACATTAGGAGTTCTCTCTCAATGTGGGAGTGAAGGATATGATTGCCATAAAGCAACTCATGTGATCATTCAGTTGCCTCACGTTGCCCTTGATGCTTTTTTACAGCCTGTGATCAACAGTCCATTGGGTTCTCCACCACCCACACGGTATGCAGTATTCACCTGGCTCTCTGCTTTATCATCATATCAGAAATCAGTACATCATTTTCCAACATCATTTACATAACTATCACAATGTGTGTGTGTGTGTACGCTTCTGTTTTAGCCCCAGTGAGCCGCCCCTGTACATGCGCGTCATTTATGACTTCATGGCCAGGAATAGCCAGGAGCTGAGTATTATGAAAGGGGATGTGGTTCAGGTGAGATGACACGTACTACAATGTGTTAAACAGCCTTTATTGAATCATGGCTTAATAATTAAAACTGCCAACACGACCCAATGTGACCACATGTGGGTCGAAACATGTTGGCAGTTTTAATTATTAAGCCATGATTCAATAAAGGCTTTTTAACTTTATATTTTCTCCTTCCTTTACTTTTTGAGTGCCTGGATCAACTCCCAATTATCCTGATTCATATAAATAGATATTGGTGGAGCTGACTTTACCCTCAGTATTTCTATCTCTTTTGTATTTTCTCAGGTAGTAGACAAGTCCAAGCAATGGTGGCTTGTTCGTAACACCCGTAAGGAGGAAGGTCACGTTCCTCAGAATGTTCTGGAGCCCATGAAGGATCCACAGGTGAGTTGAGGCACACATCCCTCTGCTCAGTGATGACAGTAAACTACTTCTACGGATTACACAATGACTTTGCTTTTTTTTATCCTCAGTACAATTTACATCAGGAGACACGTGGCCCACCGCCCCTCGACATGGCATCCACACCTGCAGATGTAAAAGCCTGGCTGGAGTATAGAGGTTTCTCAAAGATGTAAGTGGAACAAACCAGAGAGAGGGACTGAGCACTACAGGGTTTTTGTGAATATGGCTTCTAACATATAATGTATAGTGGAGTTGAATGTTTCGTGGCTTCTCTTGTACAGAACGGTGCGCAGCCTGGAGGTGCTGAATGGGAAGCTACTACTGGGGATGAGCAAGGATGATATCAGGACTGTGTGTCCAGAGGAAGGAGGCAAGGTCTTCTTCCAGCTTCAGGCCATCAAGTCAGCCATCGCAGTGAGTATTGTACACATCAAGCACACAGACACACACACACACCCCAAATTGCCACACATGATAGTGTTAATATTCCTATCCCGTCTCCTACAGCTTGCCAGTGAACCAGGATATGATGCTTACAACAGCCGCTACTGACGACCCAATTCAATGTGCTCATAATTTATTTTGTCTGTTCTTTTCTTGATTTTTCCCGATCATCCCCTCAAACAATGTATTAATGAAGCAACATCTGTAATACTTGGTGGCTAATTCACCCTTCTGGTGTCATATTGCCTTATGTGGGTAACTTATTTCAGCATGAATGAAACTCATATGATCATAAGATTTGCAATGAGCAACAATAATTGATTTTTATCAGAAATAATTTGTGATTCAGTATCTTTCACTGTGAATGTGCTTACTTGTAGTTATTTAGTTAAGTTATTCTGCAACAGAATCTCTCTTAATGAATTGTGCCTCACTTTTTGTGTAAAACTTTATCCAGAGTCACATATGAAACAATTCTGAAATACATTCTCTTCCACTACATGATTTACTGAAACCCTATATTGTATTTTCTTTAAATTTATTTAAAGAATGTGGGACATTTTCTAAGCAAAGGGATTTTTCTAAACAAACTCCTGAACTGGATTAAATGAATGCAAAAATAAAGATTACACTGGCTACTGCTTGTACAGTGATAGCAACAATGCCAAATAGTTGTGATGTGATATGTTGATCAGAAAAATCTGACTATTTGAATCTGAGTATTTTCAGGAGCTTTATTTTAAAAGAAAGAAAATCAATCAATACAAAGACAAACTTTCATTAGTCAAAATATCTCAAAATTGGAAATATGAAAATGAAGGAAACTAAGTGCTATCAGTCAAATGGAAAACCCAGGCTTATGTTTGATTTTGTCAATACAAATGAACTGGCTTTTTATAAAATTCTGATTCAATCCATTAAATCAAAAAAGGTTTTAGAACTGGCATGAAATTGTCTGAGCTAATACCCTGTCATCAAAAGGGTATGAGATACACAGCCCAACTAGTTAAACATAATTTCTGACAAGACAAACAGTACAGACTTATGCATCTCTAGTTTGACTTATGATTAAATGATTGAGAATTGTAATTATTTTTTTCTCTTCCATTTGTTTTCTACGGTGTAAAGTGTGAACTGTTCTTTACTCTTTCTTGTTTCCCCATTTGGCCATCTTGTTATTGACAGGAGTCTTCATGAATCTGCTTGACTTCATGTAGGCAGCGATCTTCTCCTGAGCCTATTTAAGAAAGTACATTTCAGTTAGGCACTTCGTCTTTACAAATCTCAATACAAAAGCTGTGGGAGTCACAATACGATTACATAAAGGTATGGTAAGAGGTTTGAGTTTGAGTCATAAAAAACAATCCCCTAATATGTGGTACACTTTGGTACATTGCTCCAAGAGCTCAACAAAAATTAAGGTGATTTTAGACCATTGGTGCTTCCACATTAAATATAAATTGTGTGTTTCTATGTATCTATGGCATGAATACAGGCAAAATGTCAAAATGAATCATTTAGGATTGCTGACAATGCCGGTAGTCTGTCTTGAAATCTGAAATGACTAATTTGTATTTTGTGTTCAGCAATTATTAAAAGCCACCTATGCCTATGCTGACATGTCACAGATGCTGACAGGCCAAAAAATAAAAAAAAAATAAAGTCAATGTTTAGTTTAGATGTATCAACAATCTTTGCAGATGCCACTTTCCTGGCCATCTGTGAGCACTGTGCACCCATCAAGTGCACAGTAGCAACTTCATTCACACAGCATTTACTCAAGGACCAGATTAAAACCCACTTCAGATGAAAAGATTGTCAATAAAAGGCGTATGAATGGAGGCGAAGTGCAGGCTTCTGTATTTATGGTATGTATTTATGGCAATAAGCAGGTGAGTGTCTGACCTCAAAACGGTCTAAAAGATCTTTTAGGTTCTTGAAGTGGTCCAGGCACTTCGGCTCAAACATCCTGTGTTGGTCCAACAGCTCGTACATAAGGAAGTCCACGAAAGTGATCTGAGATAAAAACACATTTCAAACCAACCAAACATGTTCAAAACAAACAAGAACCTTTAAATGACTTATGCATTTACAGAAAACTAGGATTGAGAAATATAATACCTTGTCACCAGCAAACCACTTCCTGTCTCCCAAGAACTCCGAGAACTGCTTCAGTGTCTTGGGCAGCCCCTCCAAGTACCCTGGCTTCTTCTGGTCCTGGTATCAAACCAGTATGGGTGGCATTAATGGAGTTTCAAAACTTTGAAATGATGCGTTCAACGTTGACAATCAAAGTTTGTAACTCACATATTTTGTGTAACACAATATCACAAAGCCATTTCGGAAGTCCATTGCCTGGTTCTCCAAGATGTCCACTCGGACCTTCTCATCCTCAGTCTCTCCACCTGTCATCACATACGTTTTGAGAGCTATTCAATACTGAAATACTATTCTCAAAACCCTTAACTTTTGTAGTTATGTTTATCTTTTAACAAAAATTCTGCAACCTGACCTAAATATATATAACCTAAATATTCATACATGCTGCAGACTAATCAAAACAGTACTTACACATATTGTGCTTGCGGGCAATGTATCTCATGATGGCGTTGCTCTGCACAATCTTCCTGTCTCCATCCTCCAGATAGGGCAGCTGTGGTCAAATGTAAATCTATCAGTACTTGATGTTAGAGAGAGCACACTTTCCATTCTAATCAATAGATTTTAAGCTCTTACATTGGGGAAGTCCATCCCAAGTTTGTGTTTTTCATCAAACCAGCAGCTCTTGTCATAATTGGGAGCTGTGGTGAGAGAAAAGTGGGGTTACACAATACAGCAGATCTGTGTATGACAGTTCAGCTTGTAGAATTATAACAATCCTTTTACTGTTAGTTGAACACGTCACCTTCACCGCAGACATAAAACTTGTCCTCATATTTGGTGCCAGTGTACTCCAGTATGAGGCGGATAGGCTGGGCGAGCTGCACATAGGAGGACAATGTTGGAAGAATGAGCGTTTGATTCTCTTGTGGTACAGATGTCTGCCCTGACCTACTCAACTGTGTAGAATGTAATGTTTTTGACTACTTACTGAGACCTGAAGTTAGCACATTCCTTTACACAGATCCCATCAAATAACCCCATAAACCCGGGCTACATGAGCTCAACCTTGGATCATTCATTTAAAGTACTGGATCTCCTTTCCGAGAAAAGCCTGTGTGGTCACGTCATATTGATTTTTCTAGAACCACGAGGGGCTCCGTACTCCGCAGGTGTTTCGCTGTTGCATAACTTCACAATTTTCACGTTGCTTACTTAAGTACAACGAAGCCTTTCTATGTATAACACCCCAGCTGCAAAAAAACAAACATAACTTTCGTACAAATTTAATCCTTACCCCACGAATATCCCAGTAAGCCAGTTTCATTGTCATTTCGAGTCACTTTCTGAGACAGGGACAGCCCTTGTGTGTGTGTGAGAGAGAGAGTTCTGCAGCCGACTGGGAGTTGGACTCAGGCTCGGACAAAGCACTTCTGGTTCTGGATGAACCAGTTCTGGACCCGCCTCTGATTGGTTAGGTTTAGGCATGAGGAGTGAGCCGTTAGGTTAAGGGCAGAGGTTAGGGTTAGGGTTAGCCAATCCAGAACTGCTTTCTCCGAGACTGCAGCCAGTTGAGTCTCAGTTGGTGAGGGTGGAGCCATACAGTCTATGGGTGGAGCAGAGGTGGGCGGGTTCAAGCAGAGACTCCTTTTACTCCTGCAGGGATGACGTATTTTTGTAGGCCAACCCGGAAGTTAGTATCGTGCCTGGTTCCCTCGCCTGGAAGTCTATGGGATTTTTGAATGGGTTTTTTGGTTAGATGCCTGAAAAAAGGTCTGTGGTTAACACAAGCTTATGATAGTGAGACCTTTGTGTTCAGAATGCGATCGCTAGAAGTAAAAAGCTAACGTTAGGCTATAAAGAACTACACCGCGGTCGCATGACTTTAACGTCACCACCGTCAACGCCACTAACTTCCAATTTATAATTTGATTCCGCGCTCTTACCTCTTCTTCCGCAAAAGCCTTTCCTCTTACGTCTGATAGATACAAAATAAATATATGCAAAAAATAATAAAGTGCCTGGAAATCTGGCAATAAGCATTACGATTATTGATTATAAAAATATCATAAAGGTCAATCTAAACTCTACTCGACTACCACAGACATACTGTAAGTCCCTAGTGATTTTTTTCATTCAGGAATAGTCAATTATTTCAACAGTAAACAAAACCAAATGTCATGTGTAAAACATAATATTGTAAGTTTACTTTTTGTCAGGATCATTTTAATACGTTTTCCCCCCTCTCATCTGTGAAAGCCCTGAGAGGCAAGTGAGAATTTATTTTTTGTCAGGATAATTTTTTTGTCAGGATAAAGTGTTTGTTGTTGTGATACTCATTTCGGCCACAAGAGGCTGAAGTGCACCACTACCCATGTTCTAAGTGGGACTAAAAGCATTCATGTTTTCTTCCAGGTGAGTTTTAATTTCTCCATGCACTCTAAACACAAGGTACATATATTGTGTGTTACAGTAGCAAGTTATGTAACATTAACATTACTGTCATGTCTTTCTTTCTTTTGTCTAGAAATGTATTTTCATCAGCGCTAATCTGCCGTCTAGGTTTGAGTTTGAAATTCAGGTTTGAGAATTGTTTTTCACAGATGAAAAAAGAAAATCCTGACAAAAAACATTTCTCACTTGCCTCTCAGGGCTTCCGTATACATCCCTTTAATCAGATAACCAAATCAGATTCAGGTGTCTGTTGTTTCAAACTGTGCCTGTATCTGGCAGGCAGATCCTTGAATAATTACTCTTTGATCTAACATGATTATAGAGACCTGGAAACTCACAGTGGCAATTGTTGCAAGGTGAGCAAGACATTTATTTTTCTTAGACATGTGTCACAAAATAATACACCACAAACAGCACATAAAAATCTGTGGGAGCGTACAATGCTTTTGAATAGCAACGAAGGCATGACTTAGCAGGAAAGTAAACACGTTTAATAAGTTAGTTGACCCTTGTCTTTATTATCTCAGTTCTCTTTTAAGGATAAAGGATGAGGTCACTAGCAGTTTAAAACACATGTGATGTTCAATTAAGGTTTTGGCACTGAAAAAGCTTAAGATGGAATGAAATGCGGATGATCTGACCATGCATCATTTACTGTACTATGACATGTACAGTATGTGATGATAGCCATACCTTTTAAACTGCATCTCTGTGTACAGCTTGTGATGCTCGATTCAGATCAGATATGGCTTTAGTAGAGTTCAGAGTGTCAAAAGGAACCAGGTCGCAAGATGAGAGTTGTGAATGTAAACGTAATCGGAGCAAATAGTTACCCAGAATACAGAATAGCTTTGTTACACCAGAAATAAACACACAGCGAAGTGCCTTCATGCTACCCTATTGGAACAATGTAAAGACTGTGAGAAATAATAAAAATACACACAAGCAGCAACCGTGGGAAGAAATGGTAATATCATTACCCAAAGCAGGAATACTAAAGTTGTACATATGGTATGGGTACTGATTTTTCTACTAACCATACAGTATGAGGTAGGAGTTCTTGTTAACCTTAGTGACAAGAATGTGAGTGGTGTGTTTAATTTAGCTATTAAATTCAGGTTTGATTCTTTTAAGGTATTTGCATTAGTACAACAGATTTTAGTGAGAGGTTTTACAATTTGGAGGATCTTTATGCTACAAAATTGTTGGACATGATTATCTTCTCTCACCAGTCAATTGGTCCGTGGGGGTGAGAGTTGGATACGAATGGCTATAAGAAATACATAACACACTGTACAGAAACACTGACAGAATGTGACCATATACCAAGAATATAATAGATTAAGACACATAATGAAATCACCATGACAAATTTAACTGTAACAAAGAATAAATAAAACAAATAAAACAAAGTAAACACCTTGGGTAGCACAGACGTCCTCAAAAACAGATTAGGTCCTCTCTCATATTGCCACACTAGCGACTCTCTGTCTTTTAGTAACAACATTTTCCCTTCCAAAAGGTGAGATATGTTTGCAAATCCGTACAAAGTCCCAGTTTGAAAATAGGGGATTCATTCTGCTTGTATTGCACAGCACCTTCACTTCTCTCCCCGCGCAGCTGCCATACACAGACTCCCTTCTTCCTCGATGGCCTGTATGATTAAATTCAACTCCTCACACATGGTCTCGTATCGGTACGCCACACGGATGTCGGGAACATTGGTGCGCCTGATGTCGTTGCCCTCCTGGCCCTCCTTGATGTAATGTGGGCCAAGCCAGTAGCTCTTTACCTGATGGAGAAGAAGGGTCAATGTGAAAAATTATCCGCAGAACAATAGCTTTGGGAGGATGGTGTAAATGTAGGTCGATATATTAGATAATGTCTAGGCTAAAATGGTGATACCTTATGAGAGAATCCGCTCATCAGCACACTGTTCCTGGCCAGCTCACACATATCACAGGAGCTCAGCTTCCACACCTGGGCTGCAATGCTGTACTCTTCCATCAAGGGCTCCTGCAAAGAAGCATTGACACAAAATGTTATACTGACAAAGAAAGCTCTTCACATGGATGATCCCTACTACCTCCAACTGAATGCACAGACCTTGGTGAAGTGGAACTGCAGGGGATCGTCTGTGGACAGAGAGACCATGAGGCCCCTGGACAGGTACTCTGGGAGAGGGTTACGATGGTAGCTGAGGAACAGGCTGTTGTTACTGAGGGGCGACATGGCGATGCCAATCTGGGCCAAGTAGTACAGATACTGCAGTACAGGAGCCTGGACGCGAGGAGGGAGATGCAGCATTATCAAAGTGTTGTGTTGTAATAAACGGGTAATGCACCAAAACTACATTGATGTAGTACTACCATGGCCCTACTTTCTGTGAAGCATTTCATTGTTACTACAGAATAATCCCTTTGAATGAACCCAAGAAAGAAGATATGAGCTCAGCGAGGCCCTGCTTTTCTTGAATGCTTCATTTCAGCACAATATCACAGAGGGATAAGTTCTCCTTTGTGTGTGAAAAGAAACAGCTTTTGAGGTCATACCTTCCTTAGCAGGAGTCCATGGGAGATGTTCTCTGACAACATGAAACCGGACACCAGGTGATGGATTGGCCCCGCCTCGCCACAATGTGGACGCAGCACAAGTGTGTGAAAACCCTGCTGCCTGAAATGAATAGATAAGAACAGAAAAGAGGGTGATATCAGGAACTTAAAGGGAGATAATCCTGAATTGATATTATTCCAATGGTCATGGATAGCATAGTCTGAAGAAAGGATGACAGTGATAATGCAAAGCATGATTTTATGGGTCTGGGACCTTTTGCACTACTTGCACTTGTACTACTGTAATATACAAATCTGGATACAAACGTTCAGAAGAGTGCAAGTAAGTACCCTATCCATGGTCAAAGGACGTAGCCAGTTGAATTGAGGCGTGGTTGCATACCTGCGCAGGTGATTCAGCACAGTCATGTTAGCATACATATAGTAGAGGTAGTAGGGATAGGGTGGGTTGTCCTCCTCTGTCCAGTTGACTGGCAGAGGACTGTCCAGGTTGAAGATGTGGTTCTCTGGCTTTGACTCGTCATCCACACTGTCAAAGCCCACAACCTGAACGAGGGAACAATAACAGTGTCGGGTGCAAGTTTCACACAATGGTCAATGCGCACTATTCCGCAGCGAAATTCAAAGACATTTCGTACATGCTGAAGGAAGAGGTGCAGCTCTGGATGGCTGCCTGGGCTGACTGTAACCTCAAACAGAGGCATAAAGATATTCTCCAACATCTCCTGGAAGTTGGACAGCTGTTTCTTTGTGTGGTAGACATCACTTTGAAGAGAGAATAAATAGAAATGAAGAAGTCAGCTGTGATTTAATTATGGTTTGTATGAATATTATATTTTTTTTTACACACTATAGATCTTTTTCAAATGATGATTAGATTTGCTCAGTCAGGGTTACTCACAAGAGTCGTGGCACCTGAACAAGCCAGCGCACGTTGTTTGAGTGGACGCGATGTTTGACAGCCCACTTGGCTAGTTGGTCCCACTCATCTCTGGAGCGGCCATAGATGGACAGCCTGAGCTCTACGTTCTGGTACTTGCTCTCCTCCAGGTCAGCCATAACCTCCTGAAAAGCAGGAACACACAGTCAGCAGAGGGCGCAAGTGCCTCACAAACGTATTCAGGCAGCAATGATAATGATAAATGACAGTGTTAAAAGTGCGAGTCAAGAGTTTCTGTCATTGATTAAGCATTCAGCAAGCACCTTGATGATGTGGCCAAAGTATTTCCCCTCAACATGGTTGTCAGTTTTGATGAAGATCTCTCTCAGGATTGACTCGCCAATGGGGTTATATTTGGCATTGAACTTGTCAAAGCGATGAAAAGTGTTGCGGTCCTGCAAAGAAAATTGATACAGTTGTCTTTTATTTATTGATGCTCCAGTCAAATCGAATTACGATCTGTCATTTCAACAGAGTCGTGAAGTTTTAATTGAGCAGGTCTTGTAATTCGATCGGCTCTTCATCTATTCTTCATGGGTATTACTCACCGCATGCATGTCCAGGGTGTCCACACTCAGGTCAAAGGCTGTGAGGTTCATGCTCTCAAACACCTCCATGAGCGTCTGACCCTTGCCTCGTTCCACGTGAACAATCTCCGCAGGATACTTTTTCATGGCCCTCTTGATAAAACGCAGAAGGTGCTTCTGATTCATACAGGACGAGGCATGGATATGTGTGTCAACCTGTAAAGACATCCAGACAAGAGGAGAGCAATCTTGCATGAGAGATTCTGGTTCTGGCTTAAAAGATTTTTTGAATTTGTTCTTACAAGGCTCAGTAGAAACAGTCGTTGAGTTCACCTTACGGATATTGTAAAAGTCTCGATGTGGGACTTTCTTCTGTGCTGCCAGCTCTTTCATCTCGTTGAGTAGGATGTGCATCTGGAACTTGGAGCTAAGGTACTGCAGACGACGATAGCAGAAGGACTTTCTGTGGCAATGGGGAGCAAAAAAAAAAAAGATTCTAAAAAAACCCCTCAAAAAACATTAGTGAATGGAGTGTCTAAAATCTATCTATTATTCTATCTTCAGTATTTTACACTGGTCCGTTGTAAAGAAGGGCCATACTGATGTTCACTCAAG